>JBBPCS010005677.1:0-10324 GCA_037974645.1 Hollardia meadi
ACACACACACACACACACACACACACACACACACACACACACACACACACACACACACACACACACACACTTGCACACATTTACACAAACCCAAGCTTCAGTCCTTGTCAGAAAGGGCAATTAATTTCTACATCTGCCTTCTTGGGCAACACAAGGGCCGACAAACAAATGAAAAGAACAATGTCCTCATTCATCATTGTAGCATTTGGAGTTGCATTATGCCCATGCATTAGAAAAGAAACAAGAGAGAGGGAGATGGAGGCTATTCTTTCATATGCATGTCATTATGTTTGGCTGTAGTTTGTTATGTATAAGGTAGAACCTAAAGATAATTAGCCTGAGCTGGGAAACACTATGCACCCAAGCTGTTTCTGTGTTTATATATATATATATATATTTAATATAATCTACAGTTTAAATGGGCACCTCAGTTCAAATAAAAGGAAGGTTTTATAGCTGTTTTCCTGCTTACACCTCTGAGTTGCTCTGGGATACGTGCTCTGCTATTTTCTGTGTCCCCGTCTTGACGGCTCTGCGTAGGCACAATTAGAGAGAGCGCTCCTTTCACAGCCGGAGAAAATTGTCGTCCTCTGTAAATTGCTTTTGCCGCAGCTTAAAGAAGATCTCTTGTTACCCTCTCATTCAGTCTTTCTGGCGGGCCCGTGCTCCCCCTCTTTCAGGGAAATTGCTTCCTCGCAATCAACAGATTGCTTGCCGCACTTAGGGGTAAATACAGGTAGACTGGAGCATTAGCATAACATTATTCAGACAAGTGTCAACCTCCAGGCAGTTAGCGCTGCATCTAAGCTCAGTGTGAGGGGAAATGAAGTGCTACGGAGTCGCAGGAGCCGCTCGCTGACATTTTCAGAGAGGCTGGAATTGGCCAAAAGTGCAAGATTAAGAAAAGATGATGTGCTTCAACATCTCTGCACTTAAAAAAAAGTCATCTAAACGGAATTCAAGCATGGAAATGTGACAGCACGTCTAGCTTCAAGGTGACTTCACATGTTGTCGGTGTACAGGCTGGTGCAGGAGTTAGACCGTGGACTCTCTGGAGGTCTGCAGCATGTAGGCCTCATCATCCGGCTGCGAAACATGCAGAATAGGCCGGATGAGATGAGAAACAGCTTTGTGGGTGCCGTGGTGATGCACGGCCCGGCGACACCAGGCTGAAAACAGAGCTTGATGTTGGATCCGTCCCGCTACAGAAAAATGTTAATGCTTTTTCACTCGCGCCAGTTAGCTCAAATTAACCTCACACGCATGAGTCTAATTAAGTTTCCTCATCGAGGCTTAGCGCCGCTCCCCTCCTCTGCGTGTGATTTGATCCCCTCTGTCCTCGGGGGTGGGCTGTGGAGAGCAGCCGGCGTGATCCTTCACCAGCGGAGACACCCTCGCTATCCTCCTCCCATCACTCCACCCTTTTCTCTCGTCTTTCTTGATTGACAACAGGGGTTCCTTCTGACCTACATTTGCATCTGCTCCCTGACCCAAATAGGACCCGTGTAATGAGTCACTCGGCCATTTCTTTTTTTAATACTGAGCAGGAACTTGTATAGGTTTTCATTTTGGCTACAGGGGGGGTGTTTAGCTGTGCTGCGGTGTCCCTGGGGGGCTTTGTGTCTGGACCTGCAGGGCTGCACAAAGACACCGTCCCATCAGGACGCCTGCCTGCACGGCCACCCGGGCCATTCTAGGTCATCTGATTACTCCTCATGGTGATTACTAATCAGCGACTTGTGTTAATAAGCTGTATCACCGGGGCACAAGAGGCGAAATCATCAGACAGATTTCAACCTTATTTGTCAGACGCTATGTCATCAGTTCTGCCGGGGTGTCGTCCCAAATATGGCAATAAAGCCAAAATCCATTCGGCGTGCAGAGCGTCGTAATATAATCTGAGGCTGTTATTGTTTCCTCCCAAACACCAGGAAACAGTCGGCCCTGGCAGCAGCTTGTACACAAATAGAGAGAGCGAGAGATCCCCTGGGACCCCGCCGCGGATTCCACGAGCGAGCGTGAAAGCCGTTTGGTGCTCTCAAGACATGAAGCTCATGTTGGTGCAGCAGCCATCACAGCGAAACCTGTCTGACAAACACAGCCATCACACCGGAAATATGAGCAGCTTCTTGATAAAGATGCTTTGTCAAAAAAAAAATATACAGACAAGGTAGTTCAGTTCTCCGACACATTAAAGTGTATTCAGAGAACAAATCGCCTGTTTTCTGTTCTTTTACAAAGCTGTCAGTTCACATATGTGAGCTTTGACAATGGTTCACAGTGTTGGACATGTTCCCTGACGTTGTAACATTCTTATTGGATACATCACACATCATCATGCGCGTACACTCATGGTGAGGAGATTGAATTTTGCTCCAGCAGAAATATAAATTTAGACTCACAGGAACAACTGTGGAACTTGTTTCCTGGTTTCATTTCCTGTCTCTTCACTGTGGGATTTTCTCTTATCAGCAAGTGTGATATTATGTGAATAATCTCATTTTCCTGCAGCTTTCATAATGACGATTCCCCACATTCCTGACTCTGACGAACGTCCTCGCCGCCGTGAGTGTTACAGCTGTGCGAGATAAAAAATTTTTTTTTAAAACGTGCCTTTTGAGAAGGGAATGAGACATATTCAGCTAGAAATTGCCTGTCTTTTCATTCATTTCACTCCTGTTTTAGTCCACCTCATTTCAGATAATATCGCTGCCATCCATGCTGAACAATCAGAGAGGAAGCCTTTTCTAGTGGCTGCTTTAGACGGCCTTTCATTTTCCTTTGGTCTGCAGTCATAGTGACATAATGTTGTGCATGAGCCTCTGCAGGGTTCTTCTCTCTATCTCTCGCTGTGGGTTCATACTCAAGCAGCTTCACTGTTCCTGATATGTAAAATACCAAATCCTATTATTTCTCCAGCTAAATAACACCGCTCCCACAGGCGTTGTGTGATGTTTTAATGAGAGCCCCCATTCCCCGATTCTCAACGCTGTCTTCTCCGCTGCATTTCCTTAAACTGCCAAGTAAGAGCCCCATTAATAATTCAGCTCATTAAAGTGTGTAATTAATCTGGAGCTGTGTAACAGGGAGAGACTGGGGCGCCGGGGAAAAACTCTCCGGGGGGGCACAAGAGAAACATTGGACTAAGAGAAACAGCACACCCGCTGTGATGGAACCAGTTCCCCGGCAGACAACCAGTCCTCCTGCATCATTTATCTGGCAGGAAAAAGCTACAGAGAGGCGCCGCCGCCACCGCTGCTGCTGCTACACATGAGACATCTTCAGGCAGCGCAGCCAATCAACAATGCAGCGCGGGTACACACAGGGTGCTGGGCCTGTGTGTGTGTGTGTGTGTGTGTGTGTGTGTGTGTCCTGTAGATGTTGAAGGTCAGTGTCTCTGTTTCTTGTGAAGCTGTTTTGGATTCATGTATACATTAAAATTGTAAAGGGACTGCATTTTAGAGTAATTTCCTATAGTCAAGTGGTTAAACATCAATGATTTATTATTATACTTAATCACATATGTATATGGAATAGAGGCATACAGTCGTGTAAGTCAGAGGTTTTGTTTTCACCCGTGTCCGTTTGTTTGTTGGTTTGTTTGTTTGTCACCAGGATTACGCAAAAA
Source organism: Hollardia meadi (assembly GCA_037974645.1). Taxonomy (NCBI): domain Eukaryota; kingdom Metazoa; phylum Chordata; class Actinopteri; order Tetraodontiformes; family Triacanthodidae; genus Hollardia; species Hollardia meadi. The sequence goes on from JBBPCS010005677.1 coordinate 3,629, forward strand.
CTACTGAATGGATTTCCATGAAACTTGGTGGAAGGATGGGGCATGGGCCAAGGAAGAACCGAGGATGCATGGATCGTGATAAAAAAAATAAAAATAATAATAATCAGGCATATTTAGAGGGCTGGTTCCAAATAAAAATCCGGATCTAGCAGATTTAAACGTGTTTTCATAGGGGGGTGGTCTTTTCCTGGCTGCTGTACGGTAACAAATAGCGCTACAAACCTGCAACTAGCACCAATGTGTAGCTAAGCTAATAGGGATTCAGTAAGGTACTAACAGTTTTTATGTTTCTTCAATAGTTTTAAACGTATGTCCAAACTGTCACAGATTTTGGTGCAGATCCACGTCTGTCATTACTGTAGCTAAAAATATGTAATGTAAAAATGCCCTATCTCGCAATGTTAGAGAAAGAGATTTTTTTTTTAAATACCTGGAAACTTTAATGGGTTCTTCCTTGGCCCATGATCCATCCTTCCACCAAGTTTCGTGGAAATCCATTCAGCCGTTTTTGCGTAATCCTGGTGACAAACCAACAAACGGACACGGGTTGAAAACATCACCTCCTTGGCGGAGGTAATTATCAAGAATAACTGCACAAACATTTATTATATTATTTCCGTTGTATAAACATGTTTTGTGTAGGGGCCCTATCTGAAGGAACATGTGACAGCACACAGCTGAAATGAGTCCTGTGCTGTTTGCCTTCAGATGTTTCAGGTAGACCTCAGTAAACAGTGGGATTCACACTCGGCGTGCCTGCTGCCACTCTCGAGTCCTCAGCTGCTCCAGATGTGGCTTAATTTACTGCGACTTGGCTAATCATGGTGATTAAGGATTAATTACTGTTAATCACTTTAACATAAACTGGTTGGCAGTAGGAGAGCTGCTGTGTGAAAAATGCCACACAGAGTGTGTGTAGTCGGTTCGATGGAATGGGACGGAGCCGGAGGCCACCGGGCTTCCTGATCGTGTGTTTCCGTGTGTGTGCTGTAGCTTCTTTTTTTTTTTTACTCCTCAGCACATCAGTCAGACGAAGTTAACCTCGAACAATTCTCTCCTTCAGTTCCAAAAGTACAAGGCCGACTTGTACTTGACGGCGTGTGTAGATCGGTTGAGTTTCAGAATTCTTAAGCAGGAGTCATCCGGGACATATTTCTTGCTGACAGGGTAGACGTAGTCAATATTCAACACAGCAGTTGTCTCCTGGTCAGCCGAGGCTAAACAGACACTGCTGGGCTGCGCGACTGTCCTGCTGCAGGAGATAAGAATGTGAACGAGCATAAGCACTGTGAGTTCCATTAACACAGCCTGACAAGGGAATCACAGGGACATCGGGGGGGTCCGGGATGAGGCTGACAACAAAGTCGCTGCACTGTGCTTGTATCCCCCCCCCCCCTGCACAAGCTGAGGGTGGCAGTGTGGTCACCTTCCCTCCTTGGCCTGGTTTCACACTGACATGCTCGTCTGCTCTCCTGAAGGAATGGCTTTAATAAGGTAGAGCAGATCAAGGCGACTGTTAATGACATGGCAGGCTCAGTCAACACACTGCCCGAGGCCACGGATGGCCCCCGGTCTGGTGGATGCTGCTGGACGCTTGCCATCTCATGTGGGACACACAGGACACTTGTCTGGATGCTCTTTAACTGCTACCCATCCTTTATGTTGGCTGAGAAGTTGCACAGTGGACATGGAACCAAACCCTGACTTTACTGAGAGGTGAACTGGTTTTACCTCCTTCTGCATTTTATCACATGCTGCAGAACAGAAATTTATTAGGGTCCCCATCATTTACAGATCCAGATCTGTCATTACTACTGTAGCTTCTGTGGAAAATAGCCGTATTTAAATCATTCATATCAATGTTAAATGGACGATGCTCAGCTGGTAAACGTTTTTGCAAATTAATGAAAATGTCGAAAAATGCCCTATCTCGCAACGTTAAAGAAAGAGCTAAAGAATTCCAGGATCCGCTCCAAAATTTAATGGGTCCTTCCTTGGCCCATGACCCATCCTTCCTCCATTCAGTAGTTTTTGTGTAATCCTGGTGACAAACAAACAAACAAACCAACAAATGGACACGGGTGAAAACATAACCTACTTGGCGAAGGTCTTTTGTTTTGCTTTCGTGCATTGCCAACATTGCAAACAACACCAACAAGGTGACATTTGGAATTCCAGAATCAAAGAGTGGAGACTGACCACAGGGATGAAGTCACCTGAACTGTATCTCTCAGAAAGCAAATACATTTTTGCCTTAAACTGCACCAAATTCTTTATGATCCTGTAAATAGAGTGGTGGTTGTTCAGGTTGTCACAATGTCAATCCTAAATCCACAATGAGATCGGCGACTCTCCCAGTATTGTTTTACTCTCTTTACTTACTTGCGTGCAACCCCAGACGTCCAGTTCGTGTTTGCAGCATGTGCATGGATTATTCATTTTCATCCTGGTGGGCTTTTGCACGTGAAGAAACTGAAGCAAGCTGTTGTTTTGACGGACCCGTTGGCCCTCGAGTGACTCCCCTTGTTGTTTTAGTGTTTAACAGCTCCCCAGTTGACTGGTGAAATATTGATATTACATTTTACACAAATTATTTATATTTGACCATATGGTGGCGGATTTAAAAAGAATGGTGGTTATATCACACTTGATACCTTGCAGCCTATCTTTTTAAAGAATTTGAAAATGGCAGTGACAGCTGTCAGAGCATGAAACCAACGATCTGTTGATCTCTAGAAACCAAGAAGCGATAGTCTAACAAAGGCATTGCTGTCGGTGTGAAACGTGACACCCCTAGTTGGTTGTGTTATGAAATATGTTCCTGCAAGAATACTTAGAATACTGTAAAATCAAAGCAAAAACACTGACGCTAGCTATGCAGAAAAGGACCTTCTCCTGCAGCCGGAGCAGAGGACCTGTCACATAGCAGAGCGGTGTGCCAGAAAAAAGTGAAGGCAAGTCAAACTGTTGCTGCTGGTGTTGCATCATCATCATCATCATCATCCAGCAACTGATTGTGATAGCCATGAACATCGGAAAGACGATGGAGCAGACTTGTCCACAACATCGCAGATACATGCAAAAGTTTGCTGGATTAATACAATTTATGCTTTTATTGTTATGAGGGTTACACTGTTTCGTGTCCTTAATCCAAAAAACATGGGTTGATTCTAGTTAGACCGAAGGGGCAGCTTGTCCTTCAGTGTTCAAGAAAAACATTCCTTCTTTTCATTTTTTTGTTTTTCTTGTGAGAAGCTGCATAACTTGTCCTCTAGGAATTAAAAAAAAAAAAGAAGAAGAAATCTGAGGAAGGAAAATCACCCTTTTTTGGTCAAACATAGCCTGTGATTGTGTGAGAGTATTGATTTGAAAGGATCACTTGGCCAAAAACGCTGATTAAGTCTCATGTCTCAAGTGACATGAAAAAAAAATACTGAAGCTGAAGGAGGTGGCAGGAAGGTGTGTTGTCATTATTTCTCCACAAAGACTCTGCTGCTTCTTTCTCTTCTAAAATGGTGGCTGTAAAGCGAAGTGGCCACACAGACAATGAGAAGGCAGCAAAGCACTTTAAAGTGAAGGCTGTCAGCTCCACTCCCCTTGGTTTTCACCCTCTGAAGAGCTCGAGGCCTTATCGCTTTAATTGACTCTTTATCTCTTTGTTAATTTCCCCTTTAATGCAATAGCTCCCATTCTACCTTTTGATATGTCATATTACATTGGTTTTTGTATGACTTACAGGAAGTGGCTGTATAGATTATCATAATTTATATATAGATATTAAAAAAAGACAGCTTTCTTTTTTAACAACACTCTTAATTGTCTTCATTATCCATTAACCTCTTTGATATTGTCTGTTAACCTTTTTCCCTTAAAATGTATTACATGACTTTGTGTCAATGCTTCGAAAGTCAATCCAGTAAAACTATTTTATTCTTTACACATCCCAAAGCTCTTTTTCGGGGGGCACATATAAGTGAGGTATAATTTTTATATTGCTGGCAGGAGTTTAAAGTCTTGAGTCTTTACAAAGGCGAGCTGGATTTAACAGTTCGATGCCTGTCGTCTTCCTCCTGGTGTGTGTTGGTTCTCTTTCCATTCCAGTACACTCGCGACTGTATAATGAATTATGCCGATGTTGAATTAGCATGTAGCTGTCGCTTCAGCACTGGTGCCTGTCTTGTGACAGGACCACCGTAGCACAGGCTGGCGTCGAGAGAGAGGGGGGGGGGCTTCTCCTGTGATTTATTAACTGTAGAAGCCACAATGAAGTGTGCCCACTGAAGCACCAATGCAAACAAATAGGGCCAGGGCTGTCACTGTAAATTCAAGCAGACAGGCCAACCGCAGCCTGAGCAGAAAGGGTTAATTATTCAAAAGCATTTTTGGCTTTCGAGTCAAGTTTTTAAGGACGGACTGATTATTCAAGGCAAGATTACATCACAACTCGATTTCTTACGACATGCTAAATATTATCTCACAGGTTGCTCTTACTGTATGATATGATAATATATTACTCAGCAATGACTGAGATACATTTTTTTTTTTAAAATAAACAAATCAATGATTCTACACAGGTAGGTCGCACTTGAATTCTGTCAATTTACAACTTTATTTCCGCATGTTCCAAAAAAATTTAAAAAATGTAAGTTCAACCACGTGAAGCTAAATGTCTAAAATGAGTAACCGTTTGCTCAATTTGAAAATAAATAAATATCCCCATCGGTGGCAAATCCAACATCGATCAGTATCACAGCTGCTGTGCCAGACACTCTTCTGAATTTTTACCTCGGCCAAGGAGGTTCTGTTTTCACCCGTGTCCGTATGTTGGTTGGTTTGTTTGTCACCAGGATTACACAAAAACTACTGAATGGATTTCCACAAAACTTGGTGGAAGAGCCCATTCAATTTTGGCGTGGATCCAGGAATGTTTTATTTATTTCTTTAACATTGCGAGATTTTTTCCACATTTTCATTAATTTTCCAGGGAATAATGCATGGATCTTGATAAAAAAATAAATAAATCTGGCATATTTAGAGGGCTGGTATCTATGAGTGTGCACAATTTAGTGGGGATCCAAATAAAAATCCGGATCTAGCGGATCTAAACGTGTATTCATAGGGGGGTGGTCTTTTCCTGGCTGCTGTACGGTAACAAATAGCGCTAGAAACATGCAACTAGCACCAATGCTAACAGAGTGTCACCAGTTGCTGCAGTTGGTGCTAAGGCTTAAATAAGAGGGCTGTTGGGCCTCGGTGGAGGTATGCGCTCTACTGAGTGGCATTCTAGTTAAATAGGCTATATTTGATATGATGAATACAAAATGTTATAAGCAAACATGGCTCGTGCCTATGCTACAATCTTTTGGCGCTGCCACCTTTTTCTGTTGATTCTTTTGATGAAGAATGAGTCTCGTGGGTAAAAGGGCATTCCGTTTTTCAACTACAAATGTCAACCCACATCCTAAACGATGTTGTATCATTGAAGCGGATCTGTTCGTTTGCTGCCTCTCTAACGTTACTGTTAGCAGTTGCACTTCACAAGTCAGCAAACAGCCCGACCAACAGCTTCCTCACATTGCTTCTCAGTTTTTTTTGGTGTCAAGATTATATCAGCATGGCTTGTTAGTGTTATGTGTTGGCAAAGAGAACAAGACTGGCCTAGCCTACACCGTGGAAGAAAGAAAGAAAACAGAAAGAAAGCCCTATTATTTCTTTCTTTGTTTTTAGCGTGATGGTGGTTGCTGCTAATGCTAACAACTTAATGCTGCTACTATACAAACACTTCCTGTGTACAAACAGATTTTTAGACGGAACACGAATCATAGGCACCGATTTATGTCTTTGCCCGTTGGTGCCGACATGAAGTGAATACCACTATCACAAAATGACTTTTAGCGCGCTTGCTTTAGGAGGCCTAATTAACTAATCGGTGGCGCCACCCCTGCTGCTGCAGGTTCCTCCGTGACTCCTGCTGCCCGTGTTGATGGCGCTGCTGCTGCCTGAGGGATCATTCTTGGTGGAGGCCTCACTTTTACTGTCTTTTTTAGCAGCTCTTGGTTTTTTAATCACAAATTTGTCCACCCATCACCAGTTTTCCTCACATACAGTGTAGCTAGCTACGTAAACGTTGGTTTAGCTGACTCTAACATAACATTACATTGGTAGTTGGCTACGTGACTGCACACATTTTATTTGGATAATGCGCTTCACAGTTAACACGTGCACCAATAGTAGTAATAGTAGAACAAACATTCCTTTTTAAAGATGCAGTATTTATTCGTTTATCTATGTTGGCCTATTAATTTTTGGGTTTTTTAATCGGCTTCCCCGTGCTTGCTCAGCTTTCGGTGGGTGCTCGAGGACCAGACCACCCATGTGATCGGCGCCTCTGGTTTGAAAATGAGCTGAATTACTATTGGATGATAATGCTCGGCAACAGAACAGAAAAACTGAAAGATGACAGTTTGTGACTTTGAGGTCTTGTGCCTTTCACCTTTCTAATCAAAGTGCTCTTGGAAATGTCAGGCCAGGCAGCTGTTGATCTGCCAGGACATGCTGTCACCTGATCACGTGTCACTTTTGGCCCACTCTCCCTGTGCTGCTAGCCGTGATGTAACACTGCGGATCACATTTCAGCACCTGGCTGCGAAACGGGGGGGGGGGGGGGCTCCAAAGGTGTCCAACCAAGGCCCCCAA
>JBBPCS010005678.1:0-10323 GCA_037974645.1 Hollardia meadi
GTCACTCCCGCTGTTTCATCTTGTTCTTCTCTCTCTCTCTCTCTCTCTCTCTCTCTCTCTCTCTCTCTCTCTCTCTCTCTCTCTCTCTCTCTCTGCAGGCCAAGATCGACACACCTCCGGCAACAGCTATTGGAGCAAAAGCAGCACCCATCATGGCCACAAAAGCAGGGCAGCCCCCGCTCACAGGCATAGGTACAGTATAATCATCACACATGAACACATAGACTCCCACCACACAGTTGCTGCCCACTGTGTCTGTATTACATAACCCGTGTGTGCTGTCTCTGTCTAATCCCACAGTGGGAGGTTTTTGCCTGAATGTGCCAAGTCACTATGTAATAAGTTAGTTAGTTCATTTGGAATTAAGTAATTCAGTTCATTTGTTGAGTAGGTAGACAGTCAGTCTCTAGTAATGTGGGAAAGTGTGAAAGCACTTTTTTTTTTAATTTGCCCAACGACATACTTTGGAAAATTCAATGCTGATGTAGGAAGTAGTTTGTCTTTTGTTCAGTGTGGAAGATATAAGAATGGATGTCATGTACCATTTCACCAACCGTAATGTTGTTTTTTATATTGTATTGTACCAGGACAATGATCTTTTTCTAGTACTGAAACAATAAATCAATTTCATTAACAGATAATTGGCAAAATTTTAGACAACTAATTAATTCTGTAAATAATTTTAAAGCAAAAATCAGTTCAATTTCTCATCTAAGAATATTTGCCGGTTTCTTCTGTATACTCTGAATACGTTTTGATTTTTGGAGCATTTGTTAGACACAAAAAAAGTTTGAATATGTCAGTTTTGGAAATTGTGTTTGTTATTTTTCCATTTTTTTCCTGACATTTTATGTAAGTAAGTAAGTAATCGTCAGATAATCAAAGATGAAAATAGTTACTAGCTGCAGCTAAATCTTTTCTCAAACTTAACCAAGTTTTTTTATTTATATAATCATACTTTAACCGTACTGTTAGGCCTCTTATGTGTGTGCTGTTGGAGGTTCGACTTGCTAAATTAAATATCTAGTAATTGATTAAAAATATTGAGGGTATGCTGGATTTTGATTTGTTTGGGAGTAATTACTGAATTAGTAGACGCACGGCAGGAAAAGTTCAAGAATTGCAACTAGTGCAACTGAAGGATGAGACATGTTTTCGACTGCCCACTCTGTTTGATTTATAAGTGATTTTTGGAAAGTGCAATGAAAAGACACAGCAACAGCACTTGACACCAAAGATGTCATCATAGAACAAGAACAAATATGTACACTTTGTCCTCTGTCCATCTGTGCTTCCTATCCTCTCTCCTTCTCCTCCGTCATTCTCTCTTCCATTCTATTTTCCTGTCCAGGCTCCAAGGCAGCTCCTAGGCCAGGAGGTATTGGCAGCGCAGCAGCAGGTCAGCCTGGCATGGAGGGAGACAGCATGTTGTCCAAGATCCTGCCTGGAGGAGCCGCTGAGCAGGCTGGCAAACTGGGAGAAGGTACAACAAATAAATCCCTTGAAAGCAGCTCATTTCAAACAAGTGATTTAATGAAAGATCTGCCATGAAAAAATATCAGCTATTACTATCGATTATCACCATGTTAATAGTCTAATAATTGTTGGAGAAAGACGCTTTTCAAACTAGATCATTACTTGCCCTAAATAACCCATGAAGCCGGGGCACAGTCCCAAGGGCCCAAAGGCTCAAGGGGCCCTATAGGCCTCTGATTGAAGTGTATCTTGTTGGAGTTGTTGCAATCAAATAAATACTAATAGACGACAGAGAGATGCAAAACAAGTACAAAAAGCTAAATAAATACAAAGAGAAGCAAAAACTATGAAGAGGCACAAACAAAACAACTACAAAGAGATTTGCAATGACTACAGAGACAGAAAAACTAAACAGACACTAATCATCTCTCTGTAGTCATACAAACAACAACAAGTAACAACCATGTGCATTACCAAGTCACTGTATTAATAGTAATTTATCAGAACTGACACATGACATGCCTTCATCCTTCACAGTGTATTGTATGTACAAGTACAAATGAAACAAGCTCATTATTTATCTGCAAACAAATCATTTTATCTCGATGAGGTGTGTTCTCCCTCAGTTAACACCGATTTAACCATTTTTCTCCAGCTATCTCCGGTTTTGGCAAGAAGTTCACCTCATTCTTCTGAGGTGCCAACATTAAGGTATGTATTTGTTTTGTGCCCTTCTCCTGCGTGTCACAATGTGCGAAGTCAGAGCTGCAGAACACAAATCATTCATAACAGAAACACCGAAAGCAGATTAGAAACGTGGAAGGAATTTATTTTCTAATGGGGATTCTTTTTAAGGGAAAGGTTACAGCTGAGATTCTTACATTGAAAACTGTTTGAAAAGAGCAGTTTGCAATTGAACTCAATTTAATTGAGTGTCTCGTTTCCACCTGAGCTTTTTTTTTTTCAATATAGAGTGTGCACTGAAATAGAAACACAAAGAAATCACCTGAAGTTTTGTTCAATGACTCATGTGGAAAGAGCTGGAAACAGTTCTGTTCTTCCGTGAATAAGTGCATATCAACATTGGGTATAAAAATAAATGCTACTGCTTCAAAGTGGGTTGTTGACAGATAGCTAGTGTGTCGTGTGCTGTTGACTCTTGTAGGCAGCAGAGAGTGAGGGGCTTCGAGTGGTTGACTCATGAAGCAGTGTACTCATGTGTCAGTGTGTTCTCTTCTCTGTCTGTGTTTCTTATTCTTTGGTCCTGAAACTTCAACACTGGCAATGACAACTTATTTCTACTGCTGCATCAAACAGGACGTGTGTTTACAGAGCAGGTTATGACTGCTGAATACAGTGCGGTGATGTAGTAGGCATCAAGTCGACGGTTACATATACTGTACACACTACCACCATGAAACCATATGAAACCAAAAAAAGTCTCAAGTTTGTATGTTTTTTTTGTATGTTTTTCTTTTAATCCCTGAAAAATAAATAAGACAGCAACAGATGGGCCATACAGACATGTAAATACAATGCGCTGGGGGATGTGAATGATTTGCCACTTCACACTTAGCTTGTCAAGACTTTTTTTAAGTTCTTGTCTACACGCATACGGTTATTTTTGAAAAGGGATACTTTCTGACTTTGTTTAAAAAAAACAAACAAGTTCCGTCTACACAACCTTCATTTTACAGAAGATCTCTGTACACACAGGAACACAAAAACATTTTCAAAACAAGCATGCGGGGCGAGTATGTGATGATAAAGTCCACATCAGTGATATATCAAATAACAGAGAAAAACATTCTGCGCATGTGTAATGGGCTTATTTTCCTTTGGTGATAGAAACTTAAAAATATAAACAATAGTTTATAGTTTATAACAAAAGTTTTTTCATTTATTTATAGTTATTTGACTTCTATTTCTCCACCTTTTGTTTATTTAACACCTTTCTGGTAGATGGCCCAGCAGTGCTAACCAACTGTAAAGTATTCAGCCATGCTGTTATTGTTCCAGGCTCATTACTCAAAACAACAATGGGAATGCTCAAATTGAGGTATCATTTCCTAAATGCTCCAACACTTTAGAAGAGGTTTTAAAAAAATCTTTAAAAATCTCTTTAATGACCGAAACCTCCGTTTGCGTGTGGATGAGAGTCCAAAACATAGAGGTTTTCAAAAATATCTTTATATATGCAAACAAGACCTTAAATGACTTAAAACTTCTTTCAGTCCCACACTCAGTATGAAAATAACTTACCTGCTGTGGCTTTTGGGGTCCAGCAACAACACTGCTTTAACTGAGTGAGCTTCTCTAACATGAAATTAAAAAGAATATTGTACTGTAGAAACTAACTGAATGTCTCCATGTCTTTGCAGGACTATGTAAATGTCAAATGATGAAGTCATGAGGCTTTGTACCAGAAAAACCTGTGAAGTTCACCCTGCTTTTGTTTTGGTAAAAAGAGAGAGGAAGGAGAGAGAGAGAGAGGAGAACAGAGAGGAGAGCTGAGCATACTGGTGAGTATTGAAGTTGTCATTGCACCTGCAAACATTGTAAATCTTAATACGTTGTAGGTCATTTTATCTTATGCCAGGAACTATGGATGGCCAACAGTCTTCATTATTGGCTGTGTCACTAATTTACCCACCATCAACCAGGGGAGAAACCAGCGGCAGCTGTCGTTGAACTGCATGTTTGGTTGCAACAGAAACTTTTGAGTCTTTGCCCTGAACCCAGTTCAATAGCACGCTCATGCCGTGTGGGAGTTGGTCGTCTGGGGGGTAAAAATTGATAATATAAGACTATACACATAACATTTGGGTTTAACAGCAGCTTTAATAGACATGAGGCATCTGTGTTTGGTTTTCAGGCACTTCTGTATCATTGCACTTCAAGTCAGATATAGCAGAGCTTTAAGAAAAATCACGTTTTCTATTCCTAAACCTGAAACAAATAGGAAACTAGTACTTACCGTAACTCTGGTATGAAATGAACACATAATCTTACAAACCTAATAGTGGGGATCTTTTTAATGATGTATCATACAAGTAACGTTTACAAATAGTCCACCAAAAATGATGGTAAATATATCCAGCACACTGTGGATGACAACATATCCAGTGGGCACATTGTTCAATAATTCACAAACAGCATTATTATTATTATAAACAGCAGGTGAAATGTTTGTATTGAGGAAAACATGTTTGTCTAAAATGCTGCCGCTTCCTCTTGCAGCCAACAAGGACTGGAATCCTTTGGACACTTCATCTCACCGAACACACACTGACAGAGAGAACACGCCGCTCTCTCTGGCAGGCAAGACAGTAAGTTACCTTAAACTTTCTTGAACGGATCCCATCAAGAATGCGCCTGTAGAGAACCACACTGTAAAACCAAGATCCTGTTTTAAGTTAAAATCTAAACATCTACTTTTAAGTTTGTGTTTGTGATAGTAATTTTATTTCACATGTATTGTTGTATTCCACAATGTCTTTGTTGATGCCGAGGTCAGAAGAGAATAATTACACTTTGATACTTTGTAACGCTGAGTGAGAGAGATTGTTTGGAAAACTGGAAAGTTAGCTAGAAGGACCGATACTGCTAGCACCGATTCTGTCAGCGTAGACAATTATGATGAATAAGGATGAATAAGCTATTAAAACATCATATAGAGCATCGTGGGACACTAAAGGTCTCAAATGAAACTTGGTCATGGTTTATGTTGGTTTTGCACCAACTGGATCATGTGATTATGCAGAATGACTCAGCACATTTGAATTTTGTTCTTCACAATTGAAATATTGTATTGCTTTTATCAAACGCCAGCATGGCAAACTGCGACAAAAATTGTGCGTCCACATGTATGGTGCACAACACGGTGTCACACTATTTAACTGAGGTGGCTGTGAAACACCAGGGGTACATCTCAATTCCCTTGTTTATCTCCTGGCTCCTCACTCGAACCAAAAGTCGTTCTGGTTCACCAGCTTAAGATTCTGATTTCTGCTCCAAGGAGCGAGAAACGAGGAGAGATCTCTGAGGAGCCGTGAGCGAGGATACACGAGAGCAGCCCTCAGGGAATTCTTTTCCCAACTGACACGCCCTCTTATTGGATAACAATTATTAATTGGATGCTGCAGCTGATCGGACTGATCTGAGGCATCACTTCCAAGATTCCTATTTTGTTTGTTTTCTGGTTCACCATGTAGTTAAAATCTAGATTAAAAGGACCACAAACAACTTTCTTCATTTATTAGAAAGATTTTATTTTCATGATTTCCTCCATTAACTTTTATTATGGATGTAGTTACAATCACAGAGCAGGAGAGTCTGTCTGACAGTCAGAAAGAAAAACTCTTTTTACATAATTTATCATCATATCAATTCGTTTATATGTGAGGCTGATCATTCCTGAGCGTAGGGTTTGATGTGTTACATCATTTCAGTTTTCCCTGAAACATTTAGCCGACTAAATAATTTCTAGGCATAATCATATTCTAGGTTATTAAATGATGAATTCACTCAATTATTACAGATGCAAAAAATGAATAAATATTATAAAGTCATTCTGCCAATAGAAATGGTTCCTGTGCCTCTGAGCAGGACTCAGTATAAATACAGACTGCAGCTTGTTGTTCATGTGCAGGTGTTTGTTAAACAGGTAACAGAGAGAAAACACTGCTGCCCTGCACTGATAACTGTGTACCTTTATTAGCATTAACTAATGAACATGTGCATACACAAACTCCATTAAAAGTCTCTACAGCTGTTAAAGCCGACCGTCAGCTGATCCAGCTGTGATCAGCTGTCGCCGCCATCAAAACGCTTCACGTGACGCCTCAGAGGAAAGAACGTCTCATTTCTCTTAAATCATCTTCCTTCGTTTTTTCTCTTTTCACATTGTTTCCGTCTCTCCGTGCATCCTCGGTGGGAGGGACGAAGATAAAAGGAAAAGATCCAAGTGAGGGACACGTGGATGTAATTTAAGGGAATTGGGATGTACCCCAAGATATGCTGCAATGTGCCAACAAATGCAGGGAAGAGGAAGACAACAAGCAAGTAAACATGACATGGATGTAAACAGTCCAGGAAATCCAGGCTTTGCAAATGTTTTATTAGCAGGGAAATGCATCCATCAGGTTTGTTAGACCTAAAGGAAGCATAGTGCTTTTATTTGGTAAGTGATAGCAGAGAGGAGAAGAAGAAGACTTTCTGTCAGGGCCTTTCTGCCAGAAAGCATGCATTATGAAGAATCACAAATCCCAATGAGCCAGCATGGCCAAGTGGGTTGTATCCTGGGATTCATGTGCTGGTTTTTTTTGCTTTTTTTCCAATAATCATTTAATTTTTTTGTTGTGGTTTGGTTAGGTTTAGGCGCCACAAATGCTTGGTCAGGTGTACACAAAAAATACCATAAGTTACGTTACATTTCACAATGTTAAAGACGTGTTACAATAACCTTTCTGGAAGAAAGCCTTCACAGCTAACTTCTCCCATGTGGTCAGTGAAGTAGAAAGAATTAGAACAACAATAATCTAACCCTCAAGAAACAAATCTGAGCACAAAAGCTACATTTTGATTTACTTTACTTTGTACATCTGTAAGTCTCCATATCCATATCAAAATTTTTGTCATGTGGACACAAGCTGCCTGTGTTGCCTCTTCCTCCAGCGCAGCCTGAGGCCAGTTTTGTTGCTGCTTCTGTGTTTTTGTTGCTGTTGTACTGTGGCCTGCTCCTGAAAATCACTGACATCTGGGATGTATGAGTTTAAAAGCCTGCCGTCAGCTCAGCCAGAAACCAATCAGCAAAGGTCTTGTTCCTTCTTTCTTGTTCCAGAACATGATTCATGAACCACTGTCAGATTTGAACTTGTTATAGTGAAGTGACAGTGAAACATCAAACTCTAAATAGGATCAGATTCAGGCTTGTAACTCATTTTGTCTCTTGATGAATCAAAGAACCAAAGTAAAATGTTCCTCAGAAAAGAAAGTAACCTGGCATCAGTCTTTAATCATCATTCGACACTGAGCCTAACAGACTGAGACGCCTCTCAGAGCACCTGATTTTTGTACTTTGTTCTCACTTGTGTTGTCATCACACTTTTAAAATCTACAAATGTTAAAGGTATATTTTGGGGTGTATTTATCTTCACTTTGATAACAAGTCCAAATTGTTTCTGAGGTGTGACAAACACATAAATACCTCAAAACCTAAATATAAACCAGTGAGACAAACGACTCAGAGGGAAAATGTATAAAAGTGTTTTTGTAATTATATAACACACAACTTAAAATACAAGCAGAGAAGTGTGTTTGAAACTATTTTTGCACTATGGTTGAGAAGTCAGTATTTAGAGGTTCAATTTATCTGTTGTATATCACTGAAACATTTGTGTGATTTGAGTCAGGTACTCAAGTCGTGGTTGCAGCATAGTTTTGCTCGCAACATTAGTTAGTTCATTAACTTATCAATTAATCAAAAAATATATATAACTATGAATCATTTGACTGAACACTTAACAAGACTTTGTGTGGATTAACTTTTTCTAATTCTCTGATGAAGACAGCTGCATTAAAATGAACTAAATTCAGTGCAAATTTCAAAATGCTGGTGTGACTGGGCCCTTACACACGTCATGGTGTTTCGTTCTTTGTAATGTTTAGAAAGTTAAAACTACATTGCCTTACTTTTGCAAAGCAGGAGATTTTGATTTGATGGCAAAGGAAAGATTTCTTCTTTCTCTCCACTAGTGACTCTTCCAGCATCTGCAATTGACAGGGGGCCCTTCCTGTGTCCCACATGATAGGTTTACACACAAATACTACTTGGTAAAGGTTAGGGAAATATTATGGTTATGGTTAAGTTAGCACATGCCATTTCATACTTCAAAGCAACACTGGCATTTTCAATATTTACCCTACCGGCAACCACCAGGGCTGAAAAAGAAAGCCAGTGCAAAGCTAGAGTTCCCCATATGGCTGGCTCCAAAAGTGATTCAATCCCCATAGACTTCCATGTTTAAATGTCCAATTTTACAGCAAAAATAAATATGTTTACAGCCTGGTACAAAACGGTTTTGGTCTCTATATCTAATTTTCCTATTCTTATTCATATAACTAAATTATATTAGGCTTACAGTTAGTTAAAGGCATGGCCACTTTGAGTGATAGCTAGCGGTTAGCTGTCTGCTAGGCTTCACTAATTCAAGTCACTGAACTTGCCCTCTTGGCTATGTTTGTGGAGTAGGTACAAATATCAGACAAATAATGTGGCTTGCTGTGCAGTTAATTGTAGCAACAGACCGTCTAAGAAGTCTGTACTCCACCTCTTTGTCTATTTTTGGATTAGCTGGGAGTTGGGCAGAGTCAGACACTGCCAAGGTGGCAATGGCCGGAGCTACTGCACTTGTGAGGAGCTTCACAATGGCTCTTCAGAAACCTATGTGTTTTGTACAGATATTTAACCAAGAACACAAGCATTCCCTAAGTATTAAGAGCTTTTGGTTTCCAAACATGACCATAAAATGATAATCATGCATTATTTGCCAAGAGCAGACTTTGTAAGGAGTAAATAAAATACGTTGGTGGTAAATGATTTCCAGATACAGTATGTTCAACATAAACCTGCATTTCCTAACAAAAACCATATTCTCAATGCAGATTAGTTATTAGGGCCCGAGCACAAACCATGCAAAGGCCCTATTGAAATGCAAGGAATTATTATTATGTATGATTGTAATTTTAAGCACACAGGTTTGAACAGCAATGTCAGCCCAACTCATGGCAACTCATTGCAGTGAAGGAAGAAGCAATTATAGGAAATATGTTACATGTTTTCCATTCGAAGTACAGTCTTTTGCCTTGGTGCAGCGTGTTTTGAACCTTCTGATGCACCAGCAGGCACTGATGTTGCATATGTGCCATAAAAGATAATGCACTGAGCCAGGAATGTGTGTCTCTGTGCGCTGTGCAGCCATGCGCTGACTAACTGCCTCATGTGACTACTGCAAGAACTCTCTCTGTGAGAACTCTCTCCTCCCACACTCTACTCCTGCTGTCAAACATAACTGCTTTTTTTCTCTGCTTTTGCTCTCAATTTCTCACTTTTATTCTCTGTCAAGATTCCCATTTTCTCATTTGCGTTCCCTCACTGCATGTCTTGTCTTGTTCCTTTAATTGCTATAAGGATCTTTCTATTATAGTTCTCCGTCTCTTCCGTTTCTACTTCCCTGGAGATTTTTTTTTTTTTTTAAATGTTTTGCCCTCTAAACTCCATTCTGTCTCTTTCTTGCTTGTCCAGTCCCTTATTGTTTTTGGTACACTTACACACTTACACATACTTTTCCAAAAGATTTTTGGAACCTGGCTGCAGGAATTTTCTCCTATCAGCCACTAGAGCATTAGCAAGCTTGGCTAATGATGTTGAGCTGGCTCACAGTCAGTTTTCAGTTCAGCCCAAGGTGTAGAATGGGGTTGAGGCCATGGCTTTGTGCTAGTCAGTCAACTTCTTTCATACCAATTGGAAAAAACAAACAAACAAACAAAAACATTTATTTTGTGCAGGGGCATTGTCCAGATGACTTCCCCAAACTGTTGCCAGAACATTGGAAACACACTAATGTCATTATATGCTGTAGCATTAAAATAACTGAAACTACAGGGTCCGGCCCAAAAGATGAGAAATAATAAATGCACAACAGTATGTGTCCATATTGTAGTCCATGTTGTGTTTTCTCCCTTCCTCCCTTCCCCTGTCCAGTGACTCAGCTAGTGTGTGTGTGTGTGTGTGTGTGTGTGTGTGTGTGTGTGTGTGTGTGTGTGTGTGTGTGTGTGTGTGTGTGT
>JBBPCS010005679.1:0-10322 GCA_037974645.1 Hollardia meadi
GCTGCATGTGACGTCTTTTGTTATTGTTCATTTGCGCATGCGGGTCAGTTCAGGACCCTGACCAGTTCACACTGGGACCTGATATTTGCCTCATTTGAAAAATAGTGTGAACAACCAAACAAAAAAAATTGGATCTGAACAGTGAATCGGAATTGAGCATTAAGGCTTGTAGTGTGAACGTAGCATTAGTCACCTCAAACCTTCGGGTTTCATTCACAAATCAAAACTTCATTTATCTCACAAGCTCAAAAAGGAGATACAAAAACAACACAACCATGATTTGAATGAAAACTTTTCCATATGTTCCACAATCATATTGAATTCATTGCATAAAGTTTGGTTTATAAGCATTAACTCATGTTTTTGTCTATATTATAGTCAAAACGTCCAAAAATCTTTTAAATTAAAGAGGGCTGAATTTTTTTTTTTAGCACATTCACTGATGGGTGACAAAAGGTTGCATTACTGGTCAATTCAGAAGTCCTTCACTGTATTTTTTTAAATATGCAAAATCAATTAACATCTATATCTCCACAAGTCACCATTAAAATGCAACCAAAATTGACATTCTTTATATACTAGATATCACATGCTACCAATGGTGTTCAGATGTCAAACAATGAGTGTGCAGTGATATTCGGTGTCTAAATTTGCCAAATGTTTAATCGAACTTCACCAAAGTATTTGACAATACACCTGAAACTAGTAGAACGTGTGATTTTTTTCAGAATTTTATATACCAGCTTTTTGACTGGGTTTTTTTTGGAGCATTTTAAAAGTTTAAATATACAAAAATACTGCAGTCAGTTAGCCACCTTCTCTGGGGATGCAAATGTCCAAGGTTCAAATTCCCAGGTGGTCTTTTTTTCCCAACAAAGTGGCAATTCATGCATGTGCACGTGGTGTGTTTTCAAGTGCTTCTTGTCAGTTAAATAAGAAAAAAGCAACAGGATTGTTGCAATGTTTTTGGACCCCGACCATTGCTGCTTGTAGCTATATTTTTATTGCTAGTAGCCCCTTAGATCATCCAAATTACAGTCCTGCATTTGTTTCCTCATGTAGATTTGGCTATGGGACCAATTTGGGGTTCAATATCTTGCCCA
The DNA here is from genome assembly GCA_037974645.1 of Hollardia meadi. Taxonomy (NCBI): domain Eukaryota; kingdom Metazoa; phylum Chordata; class Actinopteri; order Tetraodontiformes; family Triacanthodidae; genus Hollardia; species Hollardia meadi. The sequence continues at coordinate 1,104 of JBBPCS010005679.1, forward strand.
AGGACACTTCGACATCTTGACTGCAGCAGCCGGGGATCAAACCACCAATCTTCCAATCGGAAGACTACTATTGTAGCTGAGAGTTCAAAGCTCTGTCTTTACCTGGTTCTCACAGTGCCTGTACAGTTCGAGCCTTTCTAACAACTACTAAACTCACTAAAGAGTATATCAGGTTGATTTGTTGCACATCAAAGCTTAACTATTCAGGGCTTGACCAGACAAGGTGCAGAGTCCCTCCTGTGACCCTGACAAAAGGTGCCAAGCAGTCTACAGCTGCTGGAGTTAATGAGACAACCAATCAGAGCACAGAAGTGGGTGTGAAGAAGATGAAACTAACCAATGGTATTGCAAGTCAAAAGTTCAACTCACAGAAGAAGGAGGAGCAGGAGTGGGATGCTGAGGGAGGTTAGATTATGGGACAAAAAAAGTGAAAGGATAAAAAAAAAAGAGATTGTATAAAATAGAGAAAAAAGTACTAACTTTAGCGAGGAGAGTTCTCTAATGAGCCCACAGATCAGGTCTGTAGCATCATGACAGTCTGGGGAACCAAGGTCTTCCTCCCTCTCCATCACCTCCTCCTCACTGGATGGGGAGAAAGTAGTTAATAGTTGCATGGATGGAAAAAGTGGTGTGGAAACTTCTAACAAATGCTGCATTTGAGTTTGTTAATGTCATAAGAGTGTTAAAAAGAGTACATGTTAACTTCTCTGACATAGAAAAATGTCTTTGTTAAAATATTAATGCCATCTTTGAGTTATACAAAGGAATTAAACAAAACGAAACATGTCTATCTGAATTCACTACATGTTCAATCAGATTCTTTGTTAAAATCTTTCCCCTGTCGTTGTTTCCAATCTTTGGTGAGTCAAAGGAGCTCTTGTTTCCTCTCTGATAGCGCTAAAAATAGTGTTTTGTTTTTTTAACAACCTGTCAATCAGTAAGTTGTTTGTATAGGTGAAAGAAGACACCATTGGGTTTCCCAAGCCACACATGAACTAAACCCTGAGACTTTTTACACTGGGTGTTTATCTTAAGAGCCAGTCTACAAAGGCTCACTTACTTTCCTGGCGTTCCCTTTCTTCTCACCCATCAGGGTTCTTGTGGAATTTAACCCCCTTCCCTACTTCCTTACGTCAGAGTGATGGTGTTCAGCTGAGAGTCCGACACGTAATCCAAGCACCCAGATCCAAACAGGTCAATGGTGTTCCTGGTCTGATGGCGCTCGGCGTTCAGGGTAGGAGGACGAGCACCAGGTTCATCATCATGATCACACTGTGTGCAACAAAATTGACCGCTTTGTAAAAGTTGTACAGTACACAGTAAAAGACTGTCAACAACAGCAATTCAGAGAGAAACTATCTGGCCTCTCCTTTGTAGATGCAGTATGTTGCCTTAAATACTAATGTTTATTTAAGCTTACACATTGCTAGTAAAGTATTCAGCTTAATATGAATTACGGTATTTGTTTAGCGGCATTTTTAAAAAAATTGTGATTCACAGTATGACTGCACCTTAACAATTATTTTCATTGTCAATTATTCTGTAGGTTCTTGTTCACTTAACTTAGAAAATTGTGAAAGATGCCCATCAAAAGTTCAGAGACATCAAACTGCTTGTCTCATTTAAAGTCCAATACACAAAATATATTCAATGTCTAAGAATATAAAATTGAAAAGATCAGCAAATCTTCACATTTGAGACACTGGAACCAGCAAATATTTGGTGTTTTCTCTTGATAAATGACTGAAAGGACTACTACTCAATCGTTTGTTGATCCCCTAATTGATTATTTGTTTCAGCACTAATTTACAGTACTTATCTTGCTGGTGTGTTAGTCATAGAACACTGCACAATAATGTGCGGTGGCAAAGGGATGACACCATATGCAAAACACAGAAAATGAAGAAGAAAATACAGCCTGAGCAACACTGACTGTTGAGGGCATATGTGCCAAACACACAATGACAACATGACCCTTGATTTTAATTAACCCCTCTGAGAGTCTCAAAACACACCTGACATTATGACCATCACTAAACTGGTATTTTAAGTGCTGGTACCACCACTCACGCTGTCTTTCCTCTCTGAGCCTCCGGGTGACATTCTAGCCTCGTAGAGCTCCACAGCGCCACAGCTGAATCCTCCTGACCGGGTGTCTATGGATGAAGCACTGTCCCCAGCATCACAAGTCAGCTCTTCCTTCTTCTTATCTCTTGTCCTGATCACACTATTCACCTGCAGAGGTGCGGCCTCGATTGACCCATCTCCCCCGTCTTTCATTTGTTGCTGAGGTTTTTGAGCCACACTCTCAGCTGTACGTCCATCAAGTTCCTGCTGCTCCTGATTCCCCAAAAGCTTCTCCTCTGCAGGTGGATCTGCCTTTGTGTCACCAGTTTGCTCTGGACCAGGCACTGTGCCTTCTTCAGCCTCACAACTCTGTCCCTTTGAGCAGCCTGAATCACACACAGTACTGGTCCCATCTGAGGTAATGACAGCACTGTGGACTTCAGCTTCTGCCCTGTGTGTTAACAAGCAACGTTATTATCAAAGGGGAAGTAACAAATTACATTTACTCCTGTTTTTGTAACCTTAAACATTTTGAGACTTTTTTCCACTGACCTTACTGAACAGCATATGACTACAGTTAAAATGCCTGCATTCAAGTACTGATGTTTCTGACTTTTAATCTAACTTGAGTAGCACATGACACAACTCTTTTCATCACTGGTACTTGTCATGATAATGCAAAACTAAAAATGTAAGATATGTTAACATGTAGTTTGGATTCCTCACTACATTATTCTGACCTGTAATCCCCTTCACAGTGACTGGACCGGAGATGTACCTCTGCCTCGTTCTGCTCTGTGACACTCCCTGCTGGGTTGGATAGTGAGAACGGTAAAGGAGGTGAAGATATAATCTCTTCCTGAGCCATAAAGTCAGCAGTGTTATTACAATTCTGCTTCTCAGCTCCCTCCAGTCTGTTCTGCCCATTTTCACACTTTTGTGTCTGTAGAAAGTGACTCCGCTCCTTCCCCGTCAGACCACACATACCCATCCGTCGCTTCTTTTTGGCCGGTAACAGCACTTCTGCCATCTTTGTTACTTCCTTGACATCAGCTATAGACACATTGCTGCATTCTTCGTGGCTGGTTTCATGGTTTCTCTCCAAATTACACTGGGAATTCTCCTTTGCACCTAGTTGCTCCTCCAAAGCAGTTGCACGGGATCCATTACCCTCTTCAGAAGTTGCCAAGAGGACCTGGAGTTGATCACTGCATGTTTGAGATGGTGAGCTGTTACATTCTGCCACTATTATTTCCTCCTTGTCCTTTCCACTCTGGTTGGCATCATTATCAGTATGTACTATAAAGCCCTCCGGCTGGGAATCCTTGTTGGGATTGGTGACCGTAGTCTTTTGTTGTGCTTTACCCATCACATTTTTTGAGGAAACATTTGTTGCTTCTGCATGTTTTTCTTCTGTGGCAAATTCTTGTTTTGTGAGACAAGACTGTTCTGCTGCCTGGTGCCTCGTAGCTGACGTCATAGATGATTCCTGCATTAGGGCATGCTGGTATTGTGGTAGTGTGGCATCCACTGCACTATTATTTCTTTCAGTCTCCTGAAATTTAAAAAAGAAAGAAAAGAAAGAAAAACTTGTCAACAATTTGGTTTGATAAAATGTAAATGTAGGTTATCTTTTAATCACCTAAATTACCTGATAATTCGCCTGAATATCATCATCAGTCTCAGATACTTCATCACTTGGACATTCCCTCTTCCTTGACCTGGGTGACCGAGGCTGTGATGGAGCTAAGCTGTCTTAACACATAAGGACCAACTCAATTATTCAGAGACTCAGACAGAATTCACTGTAGCTGATTGACTCTTCAAATGGCCATATTTCCAATAAATTTAAGCTTGGGGTCTATTAAAAAAGATCAAATAATCTTATTTCTGTTCCAACAGTTAGCACATCAAAGTTAGCCCAGACTGTGGGACACTAGCATTTCCTTTACCATTGCTGTTCTTCACTTTTCCTTTGGCCATCTTCCTAAAGAACAAAAAGAAGTTAACCTAATAAAAGACACGACAACACAGTAAAAAAAATATAACCACCGTGTGCCGTGTGGCTGTACCTTGAAAGTTAGCTCATCATTATAGAACAACTAACAACAGTTATGGCAGAATAAATGTATTCTTAGTATGCAGCTAGCTAAGTTACACTGACTAAATGAAGTTGAAGGTATTACTGAGTGCACTGTTCAAATAACAAATTTAGGCAGGTTAAGTTAAACCAGTCAATGGTAGACAGTGACAAATTGCTGATTCACATTTCTGTCCATATTTTTTCCCACGGTCATACAACCACCCACCTGAGCCGTGGACTTGGCATACGTCGGTGTTTTACGTTAGTAATAGCCGTGTTTCGTCTAGCCGTAAAGCGCGGTGTGCGTTGCCATTGGAAACGCAATGTAGGAAGTAAATTCCACAGCTTGCCGTTCTTGTTTTGATAGCTCCAACTAAACGTTAATATACATCTGCCTGCTTCTGTACGTTCCGTATTTTTCTCCTGTTGTTTCTGAACAGTTCTCGACCTGAATAACCGACCCGACTGGCTGTAACGTTAACAGTAACAACACGATCCGTGAAACTGACAAGGTAAATAGCTTGCCCGTACACTCATTAGCTATTTTACAATTTCACTGTATGTTGTGCTAGCTGCCAGCTAACATGAGTAACGTTATAGAAGCTTCAAGCTAACTCGATACAATATAGTTGGCACAGTTTGAATTATTACACAAAATCGCACAAAGTGGCAGCTGTTGAAGTCACTGCTGCCTCTATACAGGTTCACTTGCAGTGGATACTGTCTGTTATCGACATCACCTTTCCTTATTTTCATTGGGTCAACTAATTGGATCCCTCGTTAACTTTAAGGTAGTAAGAGTCCATGAGTCGTAGTCGGAACCCCCCACCCCGGGGCCAAGGGGCAGCGCGAGCCAAACAGGTAACACCCGTCATGTCTGATAAGGAGATGTGTGATGAATGATAACTACTGTTGATATGTCAACAACAGGCATGATTCAGCATCTCTCCCTCTCTGTATTTCCTTGTGTCGGTCTGGCTTTTGTCCCAGATGGGGCTGCTCCTTGACCTGGCCCCGGATGGAGGGATGAATGATGAGGAAAATGATGAAGAGCTGGAGGCAGAGCTGCTGAAACTGGTGGGTGGAGGCGGTGGCGGAGGGGGGAGATCACAAGGGAGGAAAGGCGAAGGCAAAGGTGAGAAAGTAATTACTTTCCATCATAATGCACAGTTTTCCTCCTTCTGTCTCATCCATATGCTTGTGCTTAAATTTTGATGCCATACGATTCAGCGTCATTAATGATGTGTTTGTCCATGTTCAGCTCCTGTTCCCATGGGTGAAATAGAGCGGATGGCAGCTCTTTGTATGAAAGACCTGGATGATGAGGAAATGGGGGATGATGATTTGGATGATGAAGATTTGCTGGTAACACACTTGTCTTGCACCATTTTTAAAATCCTTTTTAGAGCTGAAACAATGAGTTAGATTAGTTAGAATTAGTTGACAGGAAATTAATTTGGAAATATTCTGATAATAGATCAATCATACCAGTCATTTTTCAAGCAAAAATCCTAACCATTGACTGGTCCCAGCTAACAATGCTTTGGACTCTTGGTTGAACAAAACAAGAAGTTTCAAGACATCATCTTGGGGTCTGTGAAATAGTGATGGGCATATTGTCACCATTTTTCTTGACATTTCACAGATTAAATGATCTCAGGATAAATCGCGAAATGGTGAACAGATTAATTGATTATAATGGTGAAGCTTGGCTGTTAAATTGCTTTAAATATCTGGATTGTCCCTAAACTATATAAATGTTTGTGTCTCTGCATATAGGCAGAACTAAATGACGTTTTAGAAGATGACGAGGAAGGAACTCCTGCTCCGACCCCTCCTGCTGTAACACCGCCTGCTCCCAAAGTGACTGTCACATCACACTCTGCTCCTCCTGCTGCTCCCAGCGGTGCAACCGGGCTGGAGTCCCGCCTATTGGAGCGCATTGAAATGTATAAGACGGCCATATCCAATGCCAAAGCTGCAGGGGAGACTAGCAAAGTTAGAAGATATGACCGTGGGTTAAAGGTAAAATGGAGAAGAAAAAGGGGGGAAATCTTTTTGTAAAATCTAAATCAGTCTCTCATATATGAATTAATGTTCTGTAAGTTTGTAAATTTGTTCCCTTTAATGTTGACAACTTATGCTCATGATGTCTTTCCTCCTGAACCCTAGACACTGCAGTCTATGTTGACATCTGTCAGGAAAGGAAAACCGGTCAATGAGGAGGAGATTCCGCCTCCTGTTGCTCTTGGCGGAAAGGCCAACGTCACAGCCGAGTCTGAATCGATCCAGGAGCGAGAAGTGCCTCAGCCCACACTGATGCACTCTCCACCCACAAATCAGAAACCTCTGAAGGAGGCTGCGCCGCCGGCCCCTAATACAAAGCCGCTCCATTTCACTCCGCCCCAAAAGCCTGCTGTTGCCATCACCCCAGGAACACCTGCCATCTCTCCCCTCACCCCCAGCCAGCCTGACACACAGCACTCAGGTAAACACACACATGATAATACAGTCATAATATAAAATAGAGAATAATCCGTTGCTCTCGCCATTTGGCATGTTTAAGCTTCATACTTTTGCTTCTCACAGTAAGTATAGTACATGTTTACTGTTGTTGCTTTTTAAGAGGTCCTTACTTTACTTTATTAAATGCTAAACAGATAGCAATTTTAAGACAATCAACATCAAAAACAAGAAACAACCATGACATAATCAGTTTTCCCCACAGACACAGTGGCTCACAAATGTCACTGTGGCCCTCCTGAGCTTCCATACTCTCATTATGTCACAAACACATGTATGCTTTTCCTCCATTCAGAGCTGAAACAGGCAGTGTTGTCCAGACAGAGGGAGTATAAGATGGCCGCCATACACGCCAAACAGAGTGGCGCCATTGACCAGGCCAAACAGCACTACCTTATTGCCAAGGTAACGGAACCAATATCACTGTTATCACATGAATGCATCTGTTTGTTTGTTTGTTTGTTTTTTTGTGTGTGTATATAGATAAAAGTCATTCTTAATAGAGTTGACTTCCTTACATGCAGAAGCTGCACATGCTGGTGGAGGCGCTGGACAGAGACGAACCAGTAGACCTGAGCTCGATGCCGCCTCCTCCTGGTCAGTTTAACCACTTTAGAGGAATACTTTGCCTTAGGTTTCTGTTTTGATTACTTACTCACTGTACTCTGATTTCTTCCTGGAAAATGTATCTCCCAAGAGTGCTATCAATTTCCTTATACAATAAAGCTGATTGAAAGGCCAATTTTTAAAAAGAATATCTCACATCATTTCAAGCTAGTCTGGCACTATGTAATCTATATCTTGGGTCTCCAGTTGTATGCATTTCTCAAACACATGCAATATTTATTCTTATCTCGCTTGCACAAAGTTCTTTTCCCACCTGAACCTTGTGTAGATTGCAGTCTGCCTTTAACGTTCTTCAGACATCATTGTATGACCTCAAACTTGTACTGAATGCTGATGAGAAACAACCTGCTTTATTCTCAAGAATGCATAGTTCAATCTTCCTGCCATCTGTACATGTAATGGAACTATAATTAAGATCGTTGAATAATATAAATCAATATCTAGGAATTTGCTTAGATGGCTGTCTGACTTTGAAACCTGACTTTGACAAAAAATGGAAGAAAAAAAAACGTGCAATCAACCATCATGTCTGTGCTCAACATAAACATCATACTCATCACTGTGTACTATATGAAAAGGAAGGCAAGAAAATAATTACTTCACTGGCATTTTTGTTTATAAATGGGACTGGCTAACACTAATAGTTTTATTGTGTGTCTCCTCTTTCTCCCGCTTACCTAATTAAATAAAGATTATAACAATAATAACCCATCACGACCTCTCTACTAATGTCTGACCTTCTCCAGGAGACGTAGTAGCAGAACACTGTGCACCTCCTCCTCCTCAGCCTTCCTCTAAACCTGCTGCCCCCGCTGCTCCTGCACCCACCCAGGTGGCCACTGCCGGTAAGATCCCAGTGGCCCTGATCCTGAACCTTCCTTTTGACCAGAGGGCAGCATAGGGAAAATGCAAAAATAAATGTTGGATGTTAAATTAAAAAATAAAGTGTGTGTTTGTGTGTGCACCCTGCAAAGATCTTCCTGCTCCCAGCAGTTTGGCAGAAGCTCTGCAGCAGAGGATGGACACATACAAGTCAGCAGCAGAGGGAGCCAAAAGCAAAGGAGATGATCGCAAGGCTCGCATGCACCAGCGCATTGTCAAGGTACACACCCTGGCTTGCACTTAAAATAATGTAATTGTTTTCAACGCTGAATATTTTTTCCAAAATCTGACGTATAATTCATATTTACAGCTGAAACTTACACAGCATTAGCTATTCTCAAAGATACGGCTTTTTGTGATGCACCTTTTATTCCCGGCTCAGAGCTGCTGTTTGCATTTCCCTGAATCACTGATGTGTGACTCACTTTATTTTGACTAGAAATAGCCTCCGTTGCATTTACTGTAACTACCACTGTTGCTCATTTTACCTACCAGAATAGTCCGCATTAATGTCGGTCTTCTTCTCTGGGGATTGTTGAAATCCAAAAATAGGAAACCTCTAAATTGAGTAGATTTGGATGAGGCAGGATTCATGGATAAAACAAGAACATGAATGAAAGGACAAAATAAAATAGGTGCGCAGCGTTTATATTGCTTTTGTATCAGTGGAACCACATTGATGACATTGACTTCCATGTGGGAGTCATGCTTTTGTACTTTCTGTCATTATGGTATTGTTGTTTTTTTTGCGTTGTCAACTTTAAATGCAACAAGATTTCAGTTCCCCTATTGTGTTGATGTTTAATGGGGTGGGAATTGAAAATTGGTGAAGTTGTGTGCTTGCAAATTGGCTTCTTTTTCTGATTTAGAATGCTGATGTTATATGCGTTGACTATCACAGAGTAATAATACCAGTATACACTCACCGGCCACTTTATTAGGTACACCTTGCTAGTACCAGGTTGGACCCCCTTTTGCCTTCAGAACTGCCTCAATTCTTCGTGGCATAGATTCAACAAGGTGCTGGAAACATTCCT
>JBBPCS010005680.1:0-10322 GCA_037974645.1 Hollardia meadi
GGAAGTGCAAAGCAGGACAAGATACAAGAGGAGAGGACTACAAGATAAAACAGGAAATAAACTAGAAACTCAAAACCATAACACACTTAAACCGAAACCATGACAATATTCCCTGTTCACCTTATTAGACTTTATAACATTGCTGAATGAGCCCTGCTCCGTACTTTGTTTTCCGAGCTCGTTGCTCCCAGAAACCTCCAAATTTCCAGCCAGTAACTGATGGATGGATCCCAACAGCTGTGGGACTGGAGCAAATTACTGCAGTGCTTTTAAGTAGAGTCTAATTTGGTGAGTGACGTGAATTTGCACTGATCAAAAAGAGCTATAATGTAAGCTTTGTTGCACCCAGAACCAAGCTTTCCTCTTTGTATCCATTTTGCCACGACCATCTCATCTATCTAATGGCATCCTTTGTCACTATGCCACCACCCATTTTGCGAGGCCAATGGTAATGAATTTCTCACTTTCTTGCCACTTTATGGTTTGACTGGGCAGTCAACCTAGACTTTTAATGGTGTCATCATGTTGTCTAGTGATCTGTGGCTGGTTCACTTTCCTTTTGGAAGATTCACTTCTTGGTCTTGCGCCAATCCATCAGGGTTCTCTCAAAGCGTCCAATAATCTGGAGACAGTCACTCTGTCGTAATAGCAGGTTTAGTCTGTTCACCCCTCTCCTCACCATTTCACACCACTGAGGCAGTTTCTCTCCCTTTAGCAGTGTTTTTTTCCAGATGAGAGCAGCTGTCATTCACAGCCGACGGGGTCGGAGATGCTCAGAGGTCTTTAGGATTCTTAATTCTCCCGCTGTGAGGCTCAGGGTCTAATATCACGCTTCACAACACTCCTCAGGGCCCTTCAGCTGGATACAAACCGCAAAAAAATCAGTCGGTCAAACAGGCACTCAACCGCTCAGTCATTCATTCAGTTCTGCAGTGCAGCTCTGGGCTATTGTCATGCTCCACAACACTCTCAGTGCCCCCGCAGTCATGAAAATAGTGAGCTCATCAGTAAGTAAAACGGTGATACAGTCTGCCCACGTCTCTTAAGTGTTTAACATCACCTCATAGCAAAGATCAAGACAATTTGCTCTGTTTTACACATAAACACAGTGCTATACGACTAATCAACGAAAACTTACTTCCTCTCACAGGATTGATAATAATTGTGTGATATTAGATGAGTGGAATCCTGCACATCCCTCTGTGTACATCCCCTTTTTTTGGCATTTAGTGCGACCGTCCCTCAGATGGTATTTACTTGTACAAGTTCACCAAACGTCATTTCCACAACAGAACAAAGACAACTAGTGCAATTACATTTTGTCCAACACATGCATTTTAACTGATGTAAACTTAAACCTGCAGTGTGGAACGTTTGCATACAAAGCACCTGTTACATTCAGGCTGTGGCTAAACATGTTTCCACAAGGCTGATTAAGCCTTTCACCACCAAATAAATCTCTTTGGAGCCTGTGGTGACGTTACCGTTGGCGCACCAGCAGCGATGCGTAGCTGAAGTGGGGAGCAACAGTAGTGACAGAGTGAGCGACAGCATGGCAGGTTCTGGACTGGATCTGCAAAATGGACTCGGGCCGGTGTCCTTTGGCACAACGGGCCAATACTGGTTCATATCTGGTTTTCACAGCTGGACTGTCACAAGGCCAGCTCCAGAACGGAAATGGATATTCTGTAGTCATTTGGCCAAAAGGTGGGGCAGATCTTAGTTCTGTACTGGTCTGACCCGGACTGTGAGTTCTAGCCCACTGAGTATACACAGAATGTATGCATTTCGTATCTGAAACGGGGCTCTTAAACAGGTGTGACTGTGCTACTGATCTGCTGGTTTGGAGGCAGATCCAGTCCTGAGTCAGCTGCTATCTGGGAAGTAACTCAACATAGATTTTCTGCAGCTACAGCAGAATATTTCTGTTTACTATTTCTTGCCTCTGATCAAAGCTCTCTCCTCTGCTTAGCCAGCAGTGCTCCTAGATACAGTCAGTAAACACTTCTCTATTTACTTTTTCAATATCCTGACAAAAAAAAGAAAATCTGTGAAATCATTGCAACATGATGTTGGACAGTTTAAAAACATTTTCAGCGTGTTATCATGCTCAGCTCAGACTTTCACGCAGCAGACTGGAGTTCACATCCTGTTTGAAACCAAGCATCAGCACCAGTCATTTCCTGAACCTAGTTAAGTAGATTTTGTGCCTCAACTTAATCAAAGTCTGGATAAGATGTGAAGGGCGCATGACAAAACGTCAGAATGTGACAAGCGGGAATGAGAACAGGTTGGACCTTGTCAGGAAAGTCTGTTGAAATGAATTCCTCCAGAATGATTTCATCTTCCCATGACTCTGTTGGCTGACCAGCCACCCATCCTTCCTGCCTGCCTATCTGCACACCATGTTCACCAGCCAACATTGGATGAAACTGCTCTTCTTCTTCTTTGCACTGCAACATAGTTGTTCTGATAGTGAGGAAGAACTCCACATTGGCAGCAATAACTGGAGTGAGCAAACCGATCCACATTCAATAAGATCACAATAAAAAAAAAAAAAAAAAAAAATCCAAGTAAATCCATATTAAACTCATGCATCGTTATAAATAATCCCTCACTACTTTCTCTCTGTGGAGTGAAGGTTGGAGAAGCAGAGAGAGACGCATCCAGCCAATATTCAGGGTGCTAATTATCACCTGCATGATTAATTTCCTCACCAGTTGAGCTCCAATAAGGGATGATTTTGGCTCTGATTAATTTCTTTTCAACATATTTAATGAAGAAAGTGAATTGAAATGCTATTTTCAGGTTAAATGAAAGCCAATTACCCTCTTGAATATCAATGGGGATTAATAGTGAAGCTCAATGTAATCAATGTGGAATCAATGTCCGGTTATCCAAACTGATCAATGATTCGAATTAAATAAATTCTGAGAGAAAATTTTCAAATATTCATCATTGGAATTATGCACCAATACAAAAGACAAATTCATATAATGGTAGTAATATGACAAACATGGTCCTGGTCAATAGATCAGCTTCTTTAAAATGAAATATTGACAAACCTTTTTAATAAAAATGCAAAATATGGTGGTGGGTATGGGATTAATTGTGTGTTTGCAGTCAAGATAAATCCATATGTGTTCCAATAAACTGCACACAAAATGATCAATAGATTAGCCGAGAGGATAATGTCATACTGTAAATGGGTGTCACTGATGGTTCAATACAGTAAATACAAGTCAACAGACAAGCAATATGTTCACATCTGTAATTAATACTGCAAAAAATAGAATTAAATCCTCGTTTGAGCCATTTATAGACATCAGTTCTATCTGGTATTGTTCAATACAGTAAAACTTCAGGCCGCTGCAGTTTCTTGTCTCATTATGCAACAAAAACAAAGCTTATTTTCTGTTTATTTTATTTTCTGTGTGGCAGAGGAGATCGCCATCATGTGTTTAAGTACTGTAAATATTACAGTTGGTTTCAGTTGAACATTTTGCGAGTAGCAACCGCTATCGGCAAAGTTCTATCAGTTAAACTGACATTGCTACATTGGCCATGAACTAGTTTACTGCTAACCAGAGCTGTCTGAGGATAATGTGCAGCTAATACAACATTCTAGATTAAATACCTTTAAGGAAGTTTTCTATTCATTAATTTATCTGGCTGGTTGAAAAATGTTGAGACCGAGTCAGTAAAATATGCAGTGACAACATGTTTCATGTGCTTTACCAAAATATCTGATCTTGCACTGAAATAAATGCTCATATGTTTCAGACACTCGCAGCACTTTGTTAAAGGTCCAGTGTGTAGGACGTATAGGGATAAACAGGCAGAAATGAAACATGATATTCAGAATTATGTTTTCATTAGTGTGTACTCACCTGAAGCTAAGCATTATTGTGTTTTCATTATCTTAGAATGAGACAATACCTGCATATATGTATATATAAATATATGCATTTTAAGCTTTCAGCGTATCATTTAACGCCGTTTGAGTTTTAGACGTGCATGAAATGATGAAGACAGGTGACTTTTGTTGACCTTTGTTGTGTAAGTCACATGACCTAAGATTGCAGTTTGGTTAAATTAGGCATAAAAATGACTTTGGTTTAGGCAACAAAACTAGATTAAGAAAAAAATATATACTGGTTTGTGGTTAAATGTACATAACTTATGTAACTTATGTGACATCATTTAAAAATGTTACATATGTTAACCCACATACGTCAATTAAAATTGGTCAATGACTTTTAGAAATTTGATTAGCTGCATAATTTGCACCATTTAATGGAGTGCATCATTATCAGTTTGAATAGACATCAATCCTGATAAAACAATGAATAAATGAACAAGAACACATTACATGGGGTCAGGGCAGTCTCTCATTCACAAAATTCAGGATTCTGTAAAAAAGAATTGCATCAAAATTTCATCTTTCCTCTGACTGCTTTTATTGTCGTCCTTTATGTATTTCCTTTTAGTTGAATGCAGAGTTTGGAAACAGAGATCTGTCAGCGAAAGCAGGTGAATTTAGCTCTGGCTCTTTGGCTTTTATTAAACCGAGGTTTTGAAGTCAATATAATTTAATTTTCCACTTCAATCATGCATAGCCTCAGTACCTAAAAAAGCACAAGAGCTATGAAGCTAATAAGTGCTACAAATCACAGATTGTCCTGAAGCAGCGAGTTGAATTCTGAGTGTTAATCAGGCCTGACATACATGCTGCCAACCTGCTTCAATAAATCATGGTGGCATTTGTTCCATAGACTACAAATAGTTCAAAGGTTCAAGGTTTTAAACTGAACATGTCTCAGTCAAGCTCAGCCAGGCCCAATGGGTGCTTACCAGGCCTCCAATCTGATCCTGAACCTGAACCAGGGTCCTGAGGGCCGGGGGGGGGACGACGACTTGTGGCTCTGCAGGTTTGTTCTCTGAAGAGCGCGAGAGTGATGTTTCTCATGAAATTACTTCCTATAATCTCCCTTTTTAATAAGGAGATTAAACAGAAACATCACTGCTTTTGGTCTCTGGGTACCACGCTATGCTAAATTCATATTAGCAGCATTTTAAAGGACATAACTGTATTGGTAAACACACACACACACACACACACTGAAATGCTGAAATTGCCGTAAATACAGTCAGACGTGTCATTACCTGGCCCTCTTTAAGCCTCTTACTGCTCGTTGTCTTTGTGGGAGGTTTAACATGTCGCTCTTTGTCTACACTTTGCTTGTATGTTTGGCAGCCTGTAGTTAGTATCACTTTGTACCTGCTGCTTTTAAGGAGTTTTGACACGCACTCCGGCAGGCGCCAGTGAACGTTTAGAGGTCTCGCTTGATCGTTACAATGTAAACTGAGGCAGAAAAGCCTCGAGGGCGTCGGTGTGTCTTCACTGATACGACAGATGAAAAGAGTGTGAAATAATGATGTCCAAGGCATTGCTTACAAGCTGAGATAGCCAACCGAACAAACAGGACTTCGCCCCACTTATTAAATACAAACATCACTACTTTTTGACTTTAAAAGCCTAAATAAAGCCCTAAAGATGTTATTGGTAGTGCTGGACTATTAGAGTGTAATTCAATTGTGTAGTTGTGCTGCTCTTCAGCTCAGTAAGATCATGTCAGCGTTTTTTCCCTTGTGAAAAAACGAGATATTGGAGTGTTCAGTTTATATTGTAAAATTAATGGCCTTCAATAACTACAGCTCAGGTGAGGCTTTAAAAGCGTACTCCCCTGATTTAGCACTGCACATCCATTACATTCAAGCCCTTGCCAAACAAGTTCACACAGTTAAGTTATGTGACATTGTCAGACTCACGACGGACTGTGTGAAAAAAAAAAAAAGAGTCTCAAACTGTACGCAGCAACATTTCGGGAACTATTTTCTTGTATTATTCTGTCAGAAATTGTATGTTTGGATATGCGAATGAGAAATTATACAGTCTTCTAAATATCTTGTATTTTGGAGCTGTTGGAGCATTAGCGACAGATATATAATTTGTAAGTTTACATATGGGTTACTTATAGTATTAAGTTTGAGCCATTGTGCTAGCTTAATGTGCTGCTATTACACCACTGTAGGTAACTGTCAAGTTACTGATCTACTTTAATGTATTTTACTCTTTTTACTTTTACTCTTGTGGATCTATGTATTTACAAGATTTTTTTTAATAATGTATGCTCGGTGAATGTTGCTCTTTCACTGGTTGTATTTGTTTCTTTCTGAGGGACAATGTTACTGATTTTCTTGCTGCTGCACTAATTTATTTTCATACCTGAGGTCTAAATATTTAAGGTCTCATGTTTTTCTAATTTCTTATCATTATCATTGAGTTTGCTGTGAAATACTGTTTCCATAGTTTCACAATTGCTTCTAAAAAACTTCAAAAGGCCCGACTGCTGTCTTCAACCTTTATTGGATTTGTGTTTAGCCTGCTGCATAGTGAGAGCAGAGAGAGTTTGGAGGCAGAGGGAACCTTAAAAATGGAGCCAACTTTCTATATTGTAAGAGTAAGAGGTCAGTGCCTGTAAGGCCTGGCTGAGGGTACGAAACACCTTTAAACCTCACCAGTGCTCTGAGGCAAACCTCCAATTCTTTAATATCGCAGAGTCCTGTTTGACTTAATTTACAGTGGAAAGAGGGGCAACCCTCATTATCAAAAAATATAACGCATCAGCGTAGTTCACAGAAGAGTTGACTCCTCTGAAACTCGTTGATCTCTCTCCCTCTCTTCTGGCTTCCAGCAGCTTGATCTCTGCTCCGCTCTCAAAGAAACTCTCAGCGTCTTTTGTGTTTCAGCCAACTGGCCCGCTGGTCGGGCGGCAGGCCTCCAACAGCCTGCAGCTGCTGCCGTGAATATAAAGTGCAGTCAGAGTGCATCGATCACCGGCTCGCTCCATCTGGTATTCAAAATAAATACGAGCGTGGACAAAACGACACAGCAGCAGCTCAGGGACAACTCGCATCATTCAGCAGCAAACTCGCTCATCATGTCAGAGACACTTTGAGCCTTTAATGCTTCAGCCTCCTCCATTGTCTACTAATATTACTGACAGCTCACTGTGGCTTTCATGCCCACATACTGATGGATGACAGTACTGCTTTCAGTTATATCGAAAGAACACAAAACTGTATGCAGATAAGAATGATTTGCTGTAAAAAAAAACCAAACACATAAAGCTGTTATCATCTTTATTAGACACGAAAGTAAATAGAATTATTGACATAATTCGGATCAGAGAGGAAAATACAGTAAACTGACTGAATTGAAAAGCATCTGTTTCTTATCAATATTTACCCACTGCATCAAACAGAATAACTAACAAATCCGCAGCCAATGTTTTCTCAAATATTCACACTGTTTGCACATGAATATTCAGCTCATTCTTAGTGAAAAGTGTCCCCAAAGTCACTGTTAAAGGTTGCAACGACTCTCTGTGAAAGCAGATGTTCTAACTGCGGATGAAAGATGTAACCGGGATGAATTCATAATTATGCATCGTCCAGATGACAATCATAGCACTCATTTGGTAATCACATGAGGACCTGCCTCTCCATGCTGCACCCTGCGTGTTTATTCAGCTGTTAGGTGTCAATTGCTGAATCACATCAACGATTACAACAGTTTATTCAATCTGAGTCCTTTGCTCATTTAGAGAGGTTCATTTGAAAAAGTGAGATAGAAGTCCTTTGGACTCGGCGGCGCAGTTATTAACAGAAAGGTCTGAAAATTCAAGTTAATTTCCTCTTTTAAGAGAAGTGCTGCATTTGGTGATAATCTGATTTTTACTCTTACACCACTGCGAGGCTGACATTTGTCTCTCAGTGAAATGTCTCAGCAACTATTGGATGGATTGCCATGACATTTGATACACGTTCATGCCCTCCTCAGGATTAATTGTAATAACTTTACACTTGATAACCTGCACTTTTCATGTAGCACCATTGTCAAGTCAATATTTCCTTTTATCCAGTACTTTGGTTTATATGCTAACATACTTGGCTAACAGGGACCATGGTAAACATTATACCTGCTAAACATCTTAGCAATGTCACCATGAGAATGGTAGCATGCTTAGCATTCATCTCAAACCACCACTGTGGATAATTACAGCCTCACTAGCAGAGCTGCTAGCATAGCTGTAGTCTCTTAAACTTGTTACAAATTATTTACCTCTACACCGTCAGTGTGCATAAAGGTTGTACAAACTTAAATAAGTACAGATCTTCCACCCTGATCCACACCAACTGGAGTTAAATAGACAACTTTCGTCCCCCTAGCATTTCCAAGTGGTACTATTGTTGGCATTAGCAGCCTGGCTACTGTCCAAAGCAAAAGCAACCGTATGAAATCCGGTTGGACCTATTACTCTGGTCTCAGTGCTGTGATAAAGGCAGAGTAAACACCTGGTTGTATTAATAAGTAGGCAGGTCTTGTTACCTACTGATAGAGTAGAAAGAATGTCGGATTTGAACCCTCTCAAGTCCAGGTGGTAAGAGGAAACACGTTGACGGGGGTACAGATTTTAACACACCCTGGTCGATTCCATCGTTTTACCTCAGTTTCTATCACTCTCCTTCTTCACCTTCTCCATCAGCAGGACTCTTTTTCTTTTGCAGAGTAGAGTTTCCACAGTTGTTTCACTGTTACCTGGGGATGACGACTAAGGAGTGCAGAGCCAAAACAGGAAGAGGCATTCCTCTTCCTGTTTTGGCTCTGCAATCGATGATGCTTTTCCTTTGTGCCGTAAATCGAACCTTCAGTTTTTTATGAGAAATCCAGATCGGTTGCAGCATGAACAGTTGAGCAGAACCATTCTAAGCCACTGACTGTTTGTAAAGATGGACCCCAAAAGTGAAGCCAAACATCTTGATCTAACCCTAACCCTAAGTGCCAAAGACTTTATCTTAGGCCTTAATTATCACATATCATCTGCTGTAATAAAGAATTATCTTTACTTCATTCACCATCTTTCCTAATGGAACATGTCATGAAACTTTTATTCTAGGTTATCAAATGATATTAAGAGGATACAGGATTATAAGGAGGAATGCTGATCAGATGCTTGGACCACCTCAACAGGCTCCTCCTGGAACTCTTCACCCTGATGATCTGATGAATTTATTGAAACTGCTTGTATCTGCGATCTTATCTGTTCTGTCACCACTCAAAGCTTGTGACCTTAACTGGGACATTGTAAGTCAGAGCTTCCCCCTCAGGCTCTGCCCTCTGTCGACCTCAATAGTCCTCCAAGACTGGCGTTTTTGATCCACCTGGTCACACTCACGCCTCGTGAAAAGGACTGCAAAATTCATTAAACCCCCTCGTTTGGGAAACAAGTCAGTGCTGCACCTTTATCCTACAGAGAATCATGGCCTCACTCTTGGACGTGCAAAGCAAAGTTGCACAGAGTAAGATGTGAGAATATTCCTTCTCTACATGCTGTTTTCGGTTGCTGCTAATCACACGGCGCTATCTTGCTGTACTGCCGTTTCTCCTCTCTCCTCCCCCCCGCCTGCTGTGTCCTGTTGTACCCGGAGTCATAACGTTACTTCTTGTCGGAGCCTCTGTCGGTACTGTATCCCCTGTTGCCAAACTGGCCTCCACCGGTGTCAGGAGCTGTGTCCGTTCTCAGTTTGGTTTCCAGTTTGGAGCCTGGTTGAGCTGAGTCCTGCTGCCCGCGGTGACTCCCCCGTGATACTGTCGCGATCTGGGCAGACTTCAGAGCTCCACTAGCTCCACTGCTAACTAAGCTAACAGTTGCTTAAGCCACAGCCAGAGTACAGCGTGACAGCCAGAGTTTTTAAACCTCTGTCGGTGGTGACTTTCCAATACTGGCTTACTGGTAGCGATGTGTTTTAGCTCAGATCGTTTTTTCAGAGCGGAAGGGGGGAGCAACCGTATCGACGGAGTAGGCTTCAGTATGTCGGAGCCTACAATGTCACAAGCACGTCGACAGTATTTGTGTAATTAGTCTCCTTGCCGGAGGAGGGAGACAGAAATTTCTCACTGCAGGTTTAACTTTTCAGGAGGAAATGGGGAAGCTTTGAACTTCAGAGAAGAAGCTGACATAAAAACCTTCATTGTGACCATTAAATAGCCTGTCGCCCATCTCAGGTTCGCACGGTTTTAAAATCTGTCACCTGTCTGATTTGAACATCGAACAGCTGGTTTCCCTGCGTGAGGTGTGTCCGTGGACGACGGAAGGTGTGTGGTGCTCATGTTGATTGTGTGTTTCAGTGTTATCTGGTGGGGGGGGGGGGGGGGGGGGGGGGGGGGGGGGGGGGGGGGGGGGGGGGGGGGGGGG
>JBBPCS010005681.1:0-10322 GCA_037974645.1 Hollardia meadi
GATCCTACAGAGCCACCGTAGTTGAGAAGCTACATGTAGCTAGTGCTAGTAGCCCTGTGCTCTTTAGCTGTTAAGCGTGTTAAAAAGCACCAAAACGAGACCTCCAAATAACTTGCGCTTAATACATTGTGGAAGGCAACAATGTATTAAGCGGCACGTGAAAGCGCGAGTTGAAAATATTCAACTCAAGCGAAAAGTTCACGTGTATCACGGTGCTTTGCAGAGTGCAGAGCGGGGTGACAGAGCCACCGCTCGCATGCAGACAGCTGCAGAGTCTATCTAAATTAATGTTAGCTTGTTAAATCTACCTTTCTCTCGCTGTCTCTCTCCCTGCCTGTCCTCGGGTGCGTGTCGCCCAAAGATTCTAGAGCGCTCCGCCGATGTGTCAAATTAAAAGCCCTCGCAGAGTCGTGTAATTGAGACTTCATGACATTTCATAAAATTCTGAAGTGGCGGTGTCAATAATTTAGCAGTAATGTGAATGTAACAAATAGCCTGTGTTGCGTTCATGCGTTGTCATGTAAATAACAGTCTCCAGCACTGAATAGGCCGTAGCACGACACAGCAGCATGTCAGGTAGCCAAACATGATGTCTGAATTCTTATCCGAACCCGGCCCGACCCCTCGGGTATCCACACTCTAGCTCAGAGTGGCACTGAAGTGAACTCAGACAGGCACACACCATCGATGCTGCACGAGGCGAGAGCAACGCCCCCTGATGACGTAGCCACTCGACTGAACCAATCACGCAACTACCATCACTTACTTACTCAGTCAGTCAGCCACAGGGCAACCCTTAGGGCTGGCCCTCTGCGGTCCAGCCAAAAAGACAGGATAAGTGGGGGAGGAAAAGAGAGAGAGGCGTGGGAGGGGAAAGAAGAGGAGAGAGTAGGGGGGAGGTGAAGACTCCCTGGGTGATGGAAGGAGGCGCACTGTCCAAATATAGGCTTCTTCTGCTTACAACTTTCTTTCTTTTTTTTGATTTGATACAAAGATGGTACAGATAATCTACCTCTGGTTAATCACAGGGATAGACTACAAACACACACAGATCCGACTGCATTTTTTTAAACACATTTCTGTGATGGTGAAGACTCGCTGAATTTTTGGATTTGTATGTGGACTCCCATCAGCTGTGCCAAGTTGGTCTGCTGGGGATTTGACAAACTGTGAGACAGAGTTGGAAAATCCAACTAGAGCCAGAGAACAAATCTAATCTTCACTGCCAAATCAAGGAATTGAAATCCAGGGAAATTCACTCATTTGCGGAGAGTTAGATGAGAGGATTGCTACCACTCTTGGGTCTGTCCATTAAATATGAAGGTACAGCCAGCAGTCTGTTAGCTTAGGTTAGCACAAAGACTGCAAACAATGTGAAACAGCTAGGTTTGCTCTGGCCAAAGGTAACAAACTCTGCCTACCAGCATATCTAAAACTCACTAATGAATACATTAGATCTAATTTGTTTAATCCGCACAATAAACATCTCTTACCCTCAACCCCCCCATTCAGTACAAGTGAACAAATAGCATTAAAAATCATTGGAAAGAGAGATTACACTCATCTTTGCAAATATTTATTGTAAGTACAGCACTTCTCTTCTGCTGGGTTCAACTATCAAGGTTAACAGAGTGTAGTCAGTATACTTTGGGGACAAGACATACCCCATCAAGTCAGGCAATTACAGCACACATCCCAGTGTAACTACAGACACGGTAATATTAAAAACCTCTGAAGAAGTTACTTTTGCTCAAAAACATTTGTCTCGTAGCTGAAGGTTACAGTTAGGACGGAGCGGGAGGGCTTATCTTTTGTCATGACACGCATCTTCAAACCAAAATGGTAGCCAAAGTGAGCCATATCAATTCCCTTACTAGATGAATATTTGATGTTGCTCTTTGCTCAGTTCCAATCTCAGCTTCAGGGGAGGGTCCCTTCACCTAGAAATCAGCTTCCATTTTGTAGCCCTAACAAAAAATATACTGCTCAAAACATGGCCTTGTTTTGTCCTCTGACATATATTTATGTGAAAGCCCCAGAGGGTTTCAAGTGTTTAGAAAGACACTGACCACTGACATTGAACATAGAGTGAGCGCATTTAATTTAAGGGTGAATTACCTTCTGATTTTTGGAGCGTTCACATGGATATTTTTATCTATTAGGTCTACCACTGGGCTTTGCAATCATCCAGAATTGATTGGGCAGGAGCACACCCTTCTCCCTGTGCCTTTTCTAAAAGAGTATAAAATGTTGTTGCCTGGCAGCACAGGCAGCAACATGTCTCTGTGTGGCTTTAAAGAGGGAAAAAAAGCACTCCCAGATGGCATTCAGGTCTAAAAGGAGAAAAAAATAAAGTACAATCATCTTTTTTATGAGATCTTAATAGTGCTACAAATGTCAGCCCTGATGTATTACTGCACGTTTGCTGCTCTCTGATGTTCACTGGGCTTCGCCTGGACAATCATTAGGATTATCAAAAGCACTTCATTAGACGAATCAGGTCAGAGGAAGAGAGAGGGAGAGAGAGAGTCTCTGTTTGTGTACTTAGTATCTGTGATTCAGTCTGTGCATGTATTTTAGAAGGAGTGGATATCTTAGTATATACTTAGCTGACTATACAGGAACAGAAATGGACCTTGTTACATTGGGTGTATGCATATATAAAGTGTGTGTATATGTGTGGCTATGCGCTCTGCTAAATAGACCCAGCACTGAAGCAGTGGTTTTTTATTGACTAGAAAGACAAAAGCTAGTGCTACTGTCCTTCATCGATCCAGCCGCCGCTGCCACTGATGAATCTGACCCCGTTGAGGTCACAGCGCTGCGTTCAGTCAGACTCAAAACCAGCCTCGGCTAAGCTCACCATTATCCATCCAAGCTCTGCCCTCCATAGCAGTACAGCAGTCCATTAGCGCACATGATATTGCTTTACAGAAAAACTATTTGTCTCATTTTCATGGGTATTATCCCTTTCCTATTCCCAGTGTAAAAGCATCTCAAACGGAGAGTAAATATGTATTCCCAGTGGGGCTGGGGCGGGCCCTGCCCACTGCCACACCATGTGAACCAAGATGAAAGACTGGAGACACTGAGGGGGGAAAGGAACCCCCACCCCCCCAGGTCTTTATAAATAGCTATTAGGAGATATGGAGCAAAGGAGCAAGTGGGAATTCAGACAACGGCAGCAATTGGACCAACATGCTCTCCTTTTTGTAAAGAGAACAAACCAGGCAAACAACAAACATCCCTTGGTTTCCACATACATACAACTGGAAACCAGCAAAAGCCAAAGTTGATCATTTCTGAAAAAGCAGAACACACATTCACACACAGTAGAAGATGAAAGAAGAGCATTTCATAGCAGAACAGGTAAAAAAAAACAGGAAAGTTTTGCCTACCTTTTTCTGGTCCTCCAGCTTTTGACTTGTCGACTTCTTGCCATGCTTGCTGCCTTCCGGTACATCCATCCCTGGTCCAAATAAAGAATAACTCCAGAGTAAAATCACAGGAAATAAGTTGAAGAGAATCCAGATGGCTACAGTTTCCCAAGGAGGGCCTGTGTCCGGCTCACGCCTTCACCCGGACACAGGCGATCCATGGCAGGTGGTGGTTTGCACGAAATGTGTCTGAGTGTTGTCAGCAGTGGGAAGGTTTTGGGGAGCAGGACCAATGCCAAACAGGTAGCAAAAGGCTACTGAGAGAGCATCATTTTGATGAGAACTTTCAGCCTGCAGGTTGTGTAGCTGTACATAAAGATAACAGTTAAGCTAGCTTCCTCTTCAGAACGCAGTCCCTGGCTCCAGCACACAGTGTTCCATCCACATCTGGGGAAAGGAGAAACATAAGACAGGCTGTAATTCAAATGTACAAAAACCTAAAAACAGAGAAGTATAGTTTTAGCTTCGCAATTAATGCAAAAGCTCTCTGCCTCTATGAAAAGTAAATATTCCCCTTGGTGCTGCACTGTACAAATGGTGGGGGTATCTGCATATCAAAGTAAATGTTGCCATGGTGCTCGGAGAGGGAGCGAGAAGGAGAAGCTTCCTTCTACGCTGATTGATTGTTTATGAATGTTGTCTTTTTGTTCTCCAAACCTATTTTCCACCAAAAAGTAGCATGGGAAGGTTTGAGTCACGCTGAGGTCGGGTGAACTCACATCCTGGGAACGGTCCAAGCATGGAAAACAGCCACAGGATCAGTGGTTAGCCCCTCTGTGGACTCTACTGGTCAAAATGTCTTTTTGGTTTACTTACATCCTGCATAACACAACATCTGTCATAAAAGTCTTATACTGTACATTTGTAGCATGATTTGTCAATGAAATCAGAAACCTGACAGTGTCTGGGCCATACTTCATTCATTGGGCTATGTGGGACTAAATCTATACGGACATATTGCGTAAATGTGACTTTAAAATTTCACAGTAAAGAGCGTCACAGGCGAGCTTTATGCTTTACACATTTATTATCCATTTTAATCAAGGTTATGCTATGATCACTGAAAGATTAACAACCTCTACCACCAACCAAAAGCAACCTGGCTCTGTCCAACCAGTGCAGACTCCAGGAAGTCACTGCAATTGACCAAAAAAAATACATTAAAAAAAACAAAAAACTACAAGCCACAACCAACGACTGGCCAGTCTTTGTGCTATGCTATGCTAAGCTAATCATATCCTAGCTGTAGCTTCATGTTCAACAGACAGGATAAGAGTAGTGGTTAGATTGCTTAAAAATGAATAATTGTCATTATGGTCACAACTATGTCCATAGATACTGATATTGGAATAAAAAATTCCTGGATCCGCCCCTTTATCTGGATCCATGCCAAAATTTAATGGGTTCGTCCTTGGTCCAAGTTTCTTGGAAATCCATTCAGTAGTTTTTGCGTAATCCTGGTGACAAACAAACCAACCAACCAACAAACGGACACAGGTGAAAACATAACCTCCGTGGCAGAGGTAATGATAAGAAAAACAAGTGACTTGAAAAGGGGAGAAAGTTCCTATTTTTGAGGTTAACTAGTGTTGGTACTACTTTTGCTTTTGCTCATAAAACAAATGTTTACACCCCCAACTACAAGATGCAACAATTAATTTGACAATGACATATTAGGGACAGTAAGGCAACACCAAGGCGTCAGCTCCTACTTGAAATGGTACACCCAGTGCAAACAGACACTGTATTGTGTTCTGAGGGCAAAACAGAGAAAGAACAATCACCTCACACTGAAACAAATACAGTACAGTCCCACAGTTTCCCCACACCCAGAAACATGACTGCAATGTCACTAAAATCAATACTCTCTGCACTGCAATTCAGTCACTATATCCATCCACAAAAGTTGGCCAATGAAACGCTCAAATAATCCCTCAAGGCTGTGAGAAAAGTCATCAGAGAAAACTGCCTCCGCAGCCGACCACCACCGGGGTCATTAGGAAACCTGACTTGTGTTCGCCCTCATCTCCTCTCTTAACAGTGGCCAGATCTTTACAGTTTTCATTGCCACTAAACACTTACCCAGCTCCAGAGTGCCATGTAACACTGCAACCCTGTCAGTTACTTAAGGGCAATCATGTCAAGTGCTGCCAGCTCGGAATTGGTTCTTAGGGGACATCAGGAATTGAGCGTTGGAGCCCAGTGAGATTTTCCACTGAAACCCAGAGTATTCGCTGCTAGCAATAAGCTGTGAAAAGCACTCCTTTCAAGTACCATGGGGATGCTGTTCAATTACATTATGTGGTAGCCTCAAACACCAAGCAGCGCATAGGGCATATTTGTAGCAATAGGTGAGGAAGAAAATTAAGGAAGTGCTCTCTTAAGACTAGAAATACCACAAATTTTGGCGTAGACATTAAACGGTATTCCAGAAATGCCAACCTTGCTAAAAGCACAGCTGTATTGCTCCTAGACTTCCCCGTTTCCCTCAGCAGTGGAATTATATGAGGGACTTTCTTAACTCATGCATAGTGCATGAGTGCTAATTCCCCCCTTTTTTCTTCTTGAATATTACAAAAGAAACAATGGAACCTCATGGGGAATAGCTTGGCACACTTTCTGTTTGCTGCAAGGAAGAGGTTAATCTGGCACTCCCTGTCATAGAGTGACTAGATGGCATTCAATGTAGGCCACTGGAGTCAGGGGTCATCCTCCATCTGCTCAATTCCTGACAAGCAACAGCAGGTACAAAGCATCCTTATCAAGGAAGCAAGGACACGTTCTACAGAAAAACCTGTCAGAAGATTGCTATACTGCATCTTGGAACTAGACTTACACAGAAAAAAAAAAACATTTGTAAATGCATAGATTCCCAACCACATACTCATTGGATTGTCAAAAAAACAATTAAAAACACATAAAATACAGAATCCATTGTCAAAGTATTAAAAAATCCATGATTGGAAAAAGAAACAAAAGCAATTTATGGGAATACAGTGACCAGAATTATTCAAACATGGTTTCTGAAACTGTCCTTTCACCTGAATTACTCACCAACTGTTTCTCTCAGCATTAATAATGCAGCTCAGTGTTACAGGAACATTAAACTGACCAGGAATTATGACATAAAAAGATACTACTGGTGTGGCAACAGAGGTCATGCTCACTATGAATGTTGTTTAAGTTAAAATAAGAATGAGCACTGTGAGGGAAATATCTGGCTGCAATTTGTTTGACTTAAATTTTGATTATCGACTATTCACAGTAAGAAAAGCACAGGTGTGAAGAAAAACATTAAGGATGACCCTGTTCTATTCATGACAGTGAGGCAGCATGAACAATACCAGGACCCTGAAACTGAAGCAGCTAAATTTAATTCAGCAATCATTCATTTTTGTGTAAAAATGCCTGTTATTTTCTATAAATTAAACTTCAGGTTTTTAAGATTTGTTTGTACAGAGCAAAATTACAAACTTGTGTTGTTTTTTTAAAATTTGATAAAATAATGATGTTGTTTACTTGAGGCACGCTATCAAAGAGTTTTTTCGTTGAGCTTTCAGTAAGAAAGTCATTTTTCAAGTATATTTAGGGGTGGGGGGGAGAAAACAAAATAGCAAGACACATAAGATATTATATTAATAGTACACTATTATATAGCCAGTATTAAAAATAATTTTCAAATATACTCATGACCTTTACTGTAAAAAAATTTACAGTGTTATATTCACAGATGTACTGCAAGTCAGTCAACAAAATCACTTCTAATGCTGTTTCTAGCTCTGTACTGTAGCCGCTACAGCTAACGCTAGCTTAGAGGCTGACAGCTTCATGGGCACAAAACACAGGTCTTAATTCTTCGCTTTTAATGTGATAAAACTTTAACACAAAGATATCATGTACAAAAGAAGTTCAAGAGAAAACTCTGTATTTTACTTAACAACTCAACAACTACATTGCTAGCAACTAAAATTGATCACCTAAATCATTTATCAAGAAAGACTCACCATTCTCTTGGTAAGGTTTGCCTTTTTAACCAAAAGGCAAAACGACACAACCCATAAAGATTTTCAAAGGCAAAGTTTAAAAAAAAAAAAAAGCATCTATAGCTAGCATAAAAAGTAGACACCAACAAATTGTTTTCTTTTGATGTTTGGCCAACTCACAGTAATTAACATTAATTAGCTCCAGCTGAGTAAATTTGCCAGTAGGGTTGCCAGGTCTGTGTGACAAAACCAGCCCAATACCTACCAGAACTCAAAATATACCCCTGCCAAACCACATACACTGCTTTTTACCAAATTTAATGTAATATCTACACCATAAACTTTTAGTGTGCTAGCATGAAAAGCAACCTATACAGTTAATTAACATAGGTCCTAAAATGAACTAAACAGGTCTATCCAACCAGCTCACAAAACAAATTCAACCCACGGCAGCACTTCATAAATTGCCCAATCCTGCAGGAAAAACGTGCACCTGGCAACCCTGTTTGTGAGTGACATGTTGTGAAAGGTGGCGAAATTCAGTCACTTAAAGTTGTCAATCAAAAACAAATTATGTAAGTTATGGCATAATTAAAATATGAGCACTTGTCATTTGACTATTTTACTGTTATTTAGGTTTTTAAAAAATGAATTCATTAATTTTTTCTACCCTTTTTTTTTCTCTCAATCTTACAAGCATTTTATATCGAGTTAAGGACAATTATACACTGACAATCTCATTTTGTGTCAAGATTATAGCTGAGAAAATATGTTTTTACAGATAGACAATTTCATTTGAAACCTCGAGACTGAGAAAAATAGCATTAACTTTGTGTTTAATTGCAATTAAGATAAATTCTACAAAGCTCAAAACAAATTGCTTTATGTTTTTTATGGCCGCTCGTAATAAACTGGGCTATGTAAAGAAAACTCAGTGCCAGCAATTATTCGTGTGGTGGACCAGAAACATTTTTTTACACAATAGGAAAGAAGTGTCAAGGATGTGCCAGAAACACTAGGAACAGGAGTTCGGACACCGCAGGAAAGGCAGGTTCAGTTAAGCTATATTTATTCACAACCGTGAACTCACAGGTAGTTAAGGCAGGCAAGGGTCAAATCCCAAAAATCTGTCCAACCAGGGCAAACAAATCCACAGTCCAAAAACACAAGGAAGAACAAAAGACAAACACGAGGACGAAGGCACATTGGGTAACAAGCAACGAACTGACAAAGAGGACACATGGACTATACACAAGGAAGGTTAACAAGACACAGGTGAGACTAATCAGGGCGGGGCCAGACAATCACAGTGGAGGGAAAAGAACAAAGACAGGAAGTGTGAAGTGAGACAAGACACACGAAAGACCCTTCAAAATGGAACAGGAAATAACAAACTCAAACCATAACACAGGCGCAACAAACACAGGAGTATAAACTAAAAACTCATAAACCACAACACAAGAAATAAACACTGAAAAATAAAGTACAAGTCAACATCATAACACAAGAAATAACACACTAACACTGAAAGCATGACAAGAGGTCCAAGTGAAACTTCTGGAAAGATGATAAACAGAAAAAAAACAGGACGCTTTCAGTATCTTTGATAAACACTTTCTCGTATTTATTGTTTAAGAAAATATTAATGTGTGCTTTAATCCCCTCCAGTTGTAAAGAATCCTATTGGAAGTGAAATCTCCATATTTATGAGGCAGCCGCTACAGTTTCATCACAGCTGGGAGTGCTGGTGATTCCACTTTCAATCTCTGCAGCTGGTCGACATTTCCCCACACCCAGTGGCCTTTCACCGGCACTTGATATTCAACGGGTGTCCGTCACTCTCCAAGTGGTCAATAAAGTTTGATTCATGAGGCCCGGGGCAGTAACTACACACTGCTGCTTTAATTCGAGGAGATGTAAATGATGGCCATAGATCCAACCTGATTTCCTCAGGGAGAGCAGGAGGGTTGGGGGAGCATGCGCCGTAAATTATCACTTCAATAGGTCAGAGGTGAAACATAAAGGATGACCCGCCATCGCATTAAAATACGATAATGACCTAATGGCATTACTTCAACATAAACCTCAGTTTATCAGCCTCAGTGTGAATCGCTGCCAATCAAAACACATCTGATATGGTCCCTAAAAAATAAAAGGACATTTTGCCACAGGTATACATCACACCACTTGTTAATTGGCAAATGTAGCGTGGTACTTACTGTAATTTGTGCATACGTCTCTTAATATCAAAGCAGCACAGCAGCGGGAGAATGCATTTAAACATTTATGCCATTTTCAGGATATAGAAAGTGGAAAACAACATATCTGCGTGGCAGCACTGAGCCATTCAAATAGTGACGACTGGAGGGAAATAATGGGAATATTCTCAGAAATTGGGACACTTATAATAGCCTTGCCGCCCTACACTTGGCTCCCCAATGGCCCATTAATAATACTAATAAATCTAATAAATGCAATAGGGATCCACTGCCTCACGTTACAGCATTTAAGGGACTTGACTGACCACTCAGCAGTTCCCTTGCAAAAACCACATTACAGTTAAAATAAACTTTCACAGATTACAAGGAGTGGATAGCAGAGGATCTGCGGGGTCTCACTGCGCTCCTCATGCTAATAGACGGGCAGACAAGCGCCCCGCTAGGAAACGCCAGGCGATCCGTGCGTGGTAACCATGGAAACGGCCTCTCGTCCATCTTGTCGGGTAGTCAAAGTTCAGGAAAGTTCAACTCCGGCCACACCACCGCGGCACTTTCACGGGATCGCGCCCGCTTGTCGCTCCGCCTGTGTGATCGCTCGCGGCTCCCTACTTGCCCGCTCACCTCTCATTGAAAATGACTTACGAGCCCCCTCAGGGGGGGGGGGGGGGGGGGGGGGGGGGGGG
>JBBPCS010005682.1:0-10322 GCA_037974645.1 Hollardia meadi
CGGTGCTGCGCGAGGCGAGAGTCCTACACTCCACTGACCATAATCCATATTTCGAAGTAGCTCCATACAGCTGACATAATGAAGCTTGTTGCTGGCGCTCATAATAAACATTTAGCATTGTCGCGTGCGCATAATTAACACATCACCTTATCGGCCAAGCACATAGGCATAATTTTTTTATATGTGCAGATGCCGATAATTAACTTTTTAAGCTTTTATCGGCCGATACCGATGTCGTGCAGATATCATCGTGCATCCCTAATTGAAAGGATAGGGCAGTTAGACTAATTCCGCACAATACTGCTCCTTATTCTTCATTTCAAGGCAATTGGTTGTGGTTAATAGATGATTTCCCCATACAATTGCTTATCAAATTGTGTGAGCCTGGCACATCATAAAGGTATCAGTGGAGGAAATCTGTTGATGCTTTCTCAGTATTTCATAGCCTATAATATAGCTGATTTAGTAGTACAGGATAGGAATAGAAATTAAAAAATTGTTTGACAGAAAGTTTGATAGTATCACTGAAATGTAAGCACATGACATATTTCCCCCGGCTCATAAACAGCCTATTATATCCGTTGATAATGGAACATGCTACGAGTGACACGCCAACAGCCTATCATTAAATAGGTGTGCTGTTCTGTTGCACCATCGACATGTGGCACGAAAACAGAAAAAAGTGTGAGGAAATTGTTGATAAAAAAAACAGGTCTGCACAGTGCTAAATCAAAGTGTGGTGGTAGGTATGGCTATCCAAGACTAGCTCACCTGTATGGCATTTTTTGGGGTTTTTTGGCAGAATATAGTGAAGCCACTTCACTTAACAACTGGTCTTGGTTGCAATGTTTGGGCCGCTACTTGCATTCAGCCATTGGTGTTGGCATTAAGTAGTTTCATCATCAGCCACAAAACAGTTTCTTCTGTTAAAAGAAAAAAGTTGCATTAAAAATAAAGTGGTTTAATTGAACCTTTTTCTCCTGATCTTTAAAAAAAAAAGTCATTAAAAAAATTATCAATAATTATCAATATTGACTGAAATGAAACACTTTTATCATGAAGTATATCGCCCAGCCCTAGTACAGGAATAGCTTGTAGCCTTCAGTTACATTCAGTTACATTTTGTGTTATTGTTTTTGTTGTTTCAAGTGAGAGGAAATAAACAGGAATGCTTTGATCCACTTGTTACTGTAAATGCAGTAATGATAAAACTACATGTTTTGTTTCTCCAGATCAAACATTAGAAACAGGAAATGTGACAAATTGAGGCAGATGAGAGAGGAAGTTCATTCCCTATCAGTGTCTCGCTTGATGAAAAGTATCACCCACTTTCCTGAAGTAATTACTTGAATCTGAATCTGCTTGAACAAACCAGCTCTTATATTTATCTCTTTGGACTGTTGCAGGATTGATGGTGTTGGACGTGCATATTAGTTGCACGAATGAAATCCATCTCATTTTTGCTCCGTGGACAACAAAGAGGAGAAACTCTCATAAACGATTCAAACTGAGTGCGGAGGAAAAGTAAATTGATCCCTGAGTACAGTTAATTTGTTGCCACTAGACCATGGCCTCACAGTCCAGTGGTGGACAGAGGAGGTTTTTCAACTTAAAACGTTTTACAAGTTCTGAATGTTTCATAGGGGTCAGATGTCATCACAATGTGTGACCATTTTTGAATCTTAATCAACACCTAAGTACACTGGGGGAGACTGGGAAACAGCATGTTGATGAAGTAGTGCGCTTGCTGTGAACCAACAGAGGCTACATGCCAGTAAATGCTGAGGAGTTGAACGGTTTCAGGAATGGTAACTCGGTGTACTCTTAATAAAATAACTTGCATAACACATCACTAAGACATATGGTCTTAAGGTTCCTGAATGATTAATGGACAACACTAGTTTTACATAATTACCATCCAGACTTTATACGCCCAAAAGTTCAAAAGTTGTGTTTGCTGTATGCTGATGACAGTGTTCACTGCAGCGTACAATAAATTAGTTCCTGATAAAATGACGACAGCTCACGAAAGGCTTCCAGTAATAGAATGTGCCAAAAACCCTCAAAGTAATTACAAAAGACTAAAAATTAATTTTGTTATTTTTGGATCTCAAACTGGATCGTACCAACCCTTTTTGATGAAGGTTATGAAATGGCTGCCTCACAATGGGCTGGGTTGTGTGTGGGAGGATCTCTGTTGAAGTGACATTAAGTAAAAGCTTGTTGATGAATGGGAGAAAATGTGATTTTACATCTGAACAGATTAGTTTTTGTCATTGTATCTTCCCTTCGTATACACTGGCTGAGATTGTCTGGCGAAGGCGGGCCTTCTGCGACACTTCAAGTATGATTGAGGGACCACAACCATGCAGTGATCCAAATGGTTGGGGGCTGCTCATTAATATAGATGGGGTTTTTATAGGAATGGCTGTTGGGTTAAATTATTCAGAGGGTTCAGGGAGACATATGGGCCGGCCCCTTCAGTAGCACAGCTAACTGAACACGTAAATACCTACTGTGGGGCAGGTGAAGCAGAGCAATGAGCAGGGAATCTGGCGTGTATGAAAAAAATAATGGCAACGAGTCCTGACTGTCCTAAATCATGAGCTGTAAAAGTGTCACCAGGGTAGCGGCAACTATACTCATACACACACAAAATGGCAGCAACGTTGGTTATTCCAAAAAACAAAACAAAACACATGACATGTAATGCATACAAATAATGTGTTGAATGAGCAGTGTACTGGCTGGTTTAACCTTAAATATTGTTACAGTGCGTGGATGATCCAGTCAGATGATGATGGGCGAACCATACAGCGAGGCGGGACAGAAAAAGACGGCACAAACAGCTGTGGAGAGGAGGTTAAAAATAGCAGCGAGAATATTACTAAATTCCTGTCGGCGCATGTACACATTTGATCGACACCTCCTCACAGGCAACAGACTACTGCAGATGCACAAACACTGTGCACACAGTGTGGTTGCTACCTGGCTTTTCATCCACCTGGCATGCACACAAATGCACATACAGTAGCTCATGCACGGGCAAACAGGCACACATGCACACTCATATACTTGGAGATAAATGAGGGGTTTCATCCTCTGATCAGGTCCATTAAGTCACCCTGTCAACGTGGGCATGCTGTTATTATTGTGCAAAGAATGATGGTAATGTGCACATGATTCTGTCCATGGCACTGGAATGTGAACCATGTGAAGAATCTCCAGACAGACGCCACATTCCAATACAGTGTAACAGCGGTGGGACTGGTGGTTTATCAGCATTATAATTACTTTACTTAAGTAAAAGTAGCAATGCTACAATATAAAAGTACTCCATGATAATTAAAATGTTTGTACTTAAACTAGCAAAAGTAAAAGCCATCTACAACATTTCATCTTATTAGCCGATCACTTGTTTGGTATGTAAGATTTTCATCCTCAAAGTAACTGAAGCTCTCAAATAAATGTAATGCCAGCTTTTATTTTGAAACGTTTTTCAAAGGGTTCAGTCTTTAAAATTTCCAACAGCGAATGTTAGCCTAACTGCATTTCTGATTTAAGGCTGGGGTTACTCATACATACTCTACATCGATTAATCAATTAAAAAATAATAGTTAGATGCAGCGCTGTTCAAGATCACAGTTGCCTCAATTATTATCACTTCCACTGTAGATATATTTTCAGCCTTGAAAGACAGGTGACTGAAACTTTTGTTTGCTGGCTGCACAAACTTGTGCGCATTGTTTGTCTCAGCGATTTTATAGACGGAGCAAAGTCTTGCTGATGGAATATTTATCTTTCCTCAAAAGGGTTCCATTAAACTGTCATGCAGTTTAAGATTATTTGAGGTCGAGGAAGAGGCTTCTATTATGCATAATGAGTTTCTTCCCGGGTGATTTAAATGTTTGTAGTAGATATGTGCTCATTTGAATTTCAATTATCAGATTCCAGTGTAGAGACTTTTTTCCCCCCCATCTGATTGTTTGCTAGAGCATGTCCATAAATCCCTCCACTTGTTAGGAATAATCACAATAAAGTTGTTGTATGCATACAGTAATGTATGCTAAGATATCACATGACATCTTAAGATGCGGAAGCCCTTTAAACATTTATATCGAAGCAGGCTGATGCTCTTGTTCGAACAAATTGGTCTTCTTCCTGCGTGCAGGGGCATCATTTGGGGACATGCATAAACTGTTAATGGATTTCTTTCAAAATGAATTTTTGTGAAAATGATCTGAGTGTTGCTGTTTTACCCTCGACTTAACCTTCACAGCTTAGTCGCAATGTCTGAATTTCCTGTTACATGATTTATTCAAAGTAAACACTGTAATGACGATGCTGTAGCGCGGCATTTTTCGACTTGAAACCTTCTGGATTTGAACTGTTAAGAGAATACTAAAAGTGATAGGATTACCCATTATTGTTAGCTCTGTGTGTGTTTTCTGACATTCCTGTTATAATCACGTTAAATATTTAAAGATACTGATCTGAATGCATCCATTGGTTGGAGGGTGTTTAATTTAAATTGTTCATTTAAATGATTTAGTATTATTATTCGTAGTGGTAGTAGTACTTATAGTTTAGAGTTTACACTCGACAGAATCAAGGCAAGGCAGGTTTATTTGTATAGCACATTTCATACAAGACAATTCAAACTGCTTTACATAAAACAAAGAAGGCATCAAGACACGTCGCCCGATGATAAATCACGGTCAGATGTGTGATGTGCCAAAACAAACCTCGAAAAATATAAGGTATATATTTAAGTGTATATGTCTGTCTCATAATCAGATGGCTGATCATCATGGCTGCAGTCCTTCTAGTATAGCCTTCTAAGTTGTAACACATCATAATAGGACATTTTAGTGCCCTGACTGAGGCTTCACTGATTGTACTGATGCTATGTGATCCTAAACCTATGCTGAATATGAATTACAAATCATTTATGCATATTATAAAAACTGTGTTTTTATTTCTCTACAAGTGTTACACTGTTTAGAAATTCATTATTTAATTAAATGATTTCAAAATCATGTTGTTGTTTTTTACTTATGGCCTTTGTGCACTCAAAAAAATGTCCCCCGCTGCAGGCAAAGTGGCCTTGCCCCTAAAATTAAAAACTTCCAGGCATGACTATTCCAGTAAGCAGATTGGTCACAGGGTTGCTGTAACAACATGTACCAGTAATTTTGTTTTTTAACTCAAATGATTTCACCACTGTTCAGTTTTCAATAATTTTTTTTTTAAATTTAACAAAACACCAACAAAAGAGCAACTAATTGAATTGACCAGCGTTAGTGACACGGAGTTTGCTAAACATACAGTATCTAGCTATCCTTAAAAATTAAACTAAGACTGCTTTTCTTTCTACAAAACCTGGATGGATGATGCATTGTGGCCGTCTGCAGTGCATCTTGAGCCATTGATAACCGTTTAAACTGTTGCGTGTGGTTTAGTTGTGCCCGTGGGGATGAATAGATTGATTTCATGACCGACATTTGCAGCACACACCACAGTGCTGAACAACCAGAATCCTGTACTGTGTTGGCTTTATAATGAGGTTTACTGTCCCTTCTACAGCCAGTTTCAGAGGTTGACATTAAAGCTTTTAAATCTTGTTGTACCCTACATACCGGCGATATTTATCTTGAGAAAATTGCTATCCTCTCTGGAGAAAGGACACAGTCAAGACAGCAGTCCATTCCTTAAGAAGAAACTACACTTTTACAGATTATTTGACCGTGATTACTACATTTTTGTGACTTGTCAGGGGAGGTCCAAATGAAATTCCTGCTACAGACTTGCTGTAATGGGCCACAAAACAGTGTACAGGTTGTCATTGTGATTTATTGTGCTACCCAGGAAACTTCCCCCTTTGCGGTATTTTGTGTTTTCTTTTTCCTTCTTGTAAGAAGTTTGTACAAAAAATTGAAAATATTAATACATGCAGTGAAATAGAGACATTCCAGAATGATTTAATTAAAAAAAAACTACAATAGAAAAACTAAAATAAAAATAAAAGATTAGTTCATCGCATAACACATGTATTTTTGAATGTGAAACTATTATTTTTTACTCGGCAAAGCATTATTACAACATTATAACAGTATATATTATTTATATAATATGAAAATACAGCCTCACATAGAAATGAGGTTATTCCAATTGGCCTCGTTTCATTCCTTTTGTTATTAGAGCTTTGCAGCCTTCAGGCTCCATCAGTCACAGCAAACCCCTGTCTACTGCCAGCGTTAGTTGACAGGAGCTGCATCAATCACACAGAGTGAGACACATGTGCATGGAGTTAAGATTAATGAAACACTGCATACAGCTTTTGGAACCAACTGATGCTGTTTGAGTAAAAAGGTAGTGTTTGACCACAAAGAGACAGGAAAAAGAGTGTTTTTGACCCAATTCATTCAAGCACACTGTATCTTATGATGCACCACATTCCAGCAAGGGGTATTTTCAGTGCCTTCACCATATTCCAAAAAAAAACACGCACACCTCAGCCACATTTAATGCTTTTCTCCTGGGGACAAAATACCCACTCGCTGGTTACAGCAGCAAAGTGGAAATATTAAAGTGATATTTCAAATGAGGAAAACCTTTTTATTTTCAGCATGCATTCCCAAAATGATCTCGCGTATAGTAATAGTATTAATTTGCGCAACGGGGATGTCGATGTGGTAATACTGCATTTAATGGGGAAATTCGTAAGATGTGGCGTTTTCCTGATAATTTGTCGGAAATTATATTGAGAGTAGTGCATTCCGGGGTGATAAACCGTGCATGAAAAATTTAACAGGAAAATCCAATTCAGAATCTCATTGCTTACTGGGTGAATAGCATAGACAGTGGGTAGCCTGGGTCAATAGAAAGTTATTGATATATTACTATTTTTAAGTTTAGAAACTATTCAGCAGTGGCTGGCATTTAATTCTAACAATATTAAAGGGTTTTATATGAGTAGCACGTTCTTCATACCAAACACAACATCTAACTAGGATTTATCTCTTTTCAAATATTTTCATTTTACTTGCATTTAGGATTGCATTTGGTGCATTTTTGTGTCTACATCGCTGAATGGACATTATTTAACAGTGACATCACTTTCTAACACCATCACCCACCTTCTTGAACAGATTTTACCCTCTCAGTCAAACAGTAGAAGGTCCATCTCTGAGGAAATGTGGAAAGAAAGAAAGACAGAAAGAAACAGCTCTTTCCTACATGTCAGTGAGCAGGGGGCTTTAACCATTTTCTGATGTAATTAACTCCTGTTTTGTCCACCCTGTGCCTTCCAAACACATCAGGCTATGAAGGTAGGCATCTGTTAATAATTTAAATTTTATATTAGTCGTGCAGTATTCTGGGGCTACCTTTCTCTAAAGTAGTCTTGCGACATCAGTCCTGAGGGTCCTCCTTGCAGGCACAGTGAATCTGCACCTGCTTGACAAGTGAATCAGTTTACTGCAGTGGGAATTTTGTGAGGCAGGACTGTTAATCCTCAGCCATGACAGAAATGACAATATGCTATGCCAGTGATTAGAGTATTAAGACAGCTGGTCTAAAAAACTGGCATGACAAATTCAGCTTTGCCGACAATTTACCAAGTATGGTACTGCAGCAAAATATGTATGTTCACTGTTGCTGCTTTCTGAGACACTTTTTTTATTACACTATTTTTATTGCCAGGGACAATGCAAAAGCAAAAAAGCAAAAAACAAAAAACATTGTACATGGTACAGATGTGTTGCAGATAGGGTTTCTAGCCAAGACTAATTTGCACCCCCCCATTGAAGCAATTAATGTTGAAGCATTAAAATTGAAATAAAAACTGTCTTTTTAATCCTTTTAGATCACATCCACGGTCATACTGTGCCCCATATTATATGGCAATATATATGCTTTTCTTGTTGCTGAAATAACCGCTACCTGATGCTAACTGCATCAGGCTCAGGAGCTGGTGAACACGGCTGGATGGAGACTGAACACAGGCGAACTGAGACAAACTGAGCCAAACTTTGACAACAGTGAATCCAGTACCGAGGTGGTTTACAGAGTTTCTTAATGGGCAGATAATGCGACTTGTTGTAGCTGATGTTAAACAGCTACCGCTAGCTCGGTTAGCCACGCAGCTAACATTAGCTGACTCGGCTCCGGGGAGCCAGGAGCCAAACCCAGCAAGAAAACCACCCTGGTCCTGTATTCCATTGTTTACTTAAGCTTTCCAAAAGCGGAAACCGGCTAAGCCTGGCCTGGCATGACGCAAAATAATTCAATTTAACAGTTTTATACTGAATACTACTACTACTACAACCAGGGGATCCCTGTGTTGCCGGGTCAGCCTCTCCAAAGATGGCCATAGTTGCATGGCTAACTGCAGGATCATGGTGTGGGGTAGCCTGTATCTACTAAAGAGCGTTTTATCATCAAACCACAACACATTGTTAGGGTCTGCCATAAGTGAATCTCAGTGAATAAGTTCTTCCTGTTCACCAATAAAAGAGCACTCATACAGATTAAACAAGTTAGCCAACACTGCCTGGTGGAAAAGTAAAAGGACAGTTTAACAGTTATCTTAAAGTTAGGAATCTTCTTTAAAAGTTTTGGGAGGTGAGGATGCTTGTGTAATCCACTTTTCCTATCTTGAGTTAAGATAGGCACATTGACTTAGGAACCGTTTAAAATGCTTTTTTCCTAAATCAGGTCCTAACCCTCATTACCATGGTTACCAAACGGTTAAGTTAGGATCTGCAAGTTAGGAATCTTATGTAATATGACCCCAGACTCACTTGTTGGTGTTGCAGCAGCATAACAGCAACTAGTAAGTCTGAGAGACCTGTTAATCTATTAAAACCTAGAAATGGTCTCCAGCTGTCTGGGGAAGTTAGCAGCAGGAGAGACTTAATTAGAATTTGAAAAATTTCCATTTCCTCCTTGGGCAGTCTCCTATATATCACAGAGAAAGACACTATACAATTTTGTACATATTGCTGTGTTGCTAATGGTGCCAGACAGGGGATTCACTTAGAAAACACAAGGCTAATGATAGTGCTTTATCAGTGATTGTGCAGGTGGCAATTTCAATCCTGCAGTAAATCCACTAAAAACAATGTTTCACTAGCTCTACTTTTCATCTAGGCTGTCAGCTTTTATAGATAGAATGTATTTCCTCAATCTGTTTTAGGCCTATGCTGCAGGTGTAGCTGACCATATTGATCCATCATTAAACTGAGGTGAAGGTTGTGATTCCACTGATTACTAGTGAAACATGTAGTAACAGTGCACATGCAGCAACGTAATTTTATGTTTCATTTAACTTGTGTTCGTGTTTGTTTGTTTTTTTGCATGGTTGTCAATACAGTGGCACAGGGGCTCAACAGGAGCCACGCTCAACGGTGGCCTTGAGATCTTTCCCATGTTACATTCTAATTTAGATTTTTTTTGACTGATGTCGAAATCAATCTTTTTCTAACCCCCTGACAGCTTCTCCTCTGGCAAATCACACAGCTTTATGATTCTGCTGTGAAAATGACAGAAAATCCTGGTTCTTTGATGGGAAGTCTTAGCTCTGGGCCATCCCAGTATGAGACGTTGTATGAATTTGGCTTTCCAATCAAGCAACAAATTCAAACATTGGAGAGTTTGTAGTTTTTAATGACTTAAACAATTAACAGACTATCAAAACAGTTGATTTCTGTCAAATAGGGATGCGTGATATATGTTCAATTATTAGCCTGTTCATGGGAAATTTATGTTGTTGTCCATTGGTGAATAATACAATTATATTATAAATAGAGCAGATAATACAAAGCCAAATTGCTTTCATTGACTTAGCAAGCATAGCATCTACACATTTCAAAATAGTAGGTAGCAGTATGCGCCTTTAAGTTGGTTTGCAATCTGCCAATAAACAAGGAGAAGAAGAAGAATTTCATCAGCATTGGCCACAAAAGGGAAGCAATGATCCGTTATTGGTATTGGTCTATCGATTACCACTAATTGGCTGATTGTTTAAAGTTCCCCTCCAGACACGTTGTAAAGCACATAAAAATTTAACATGGTTTTCTTTATAAAGTTTTAAAAAACCCTGAGAAGGGGCTGGAAGCACAGCTACTCTTCCTCCCTCATTGAGAAACTCTGGATCTATGAGTCACAGGCCTTGCACCCCGCCCACCACCACTGTTTGCGCTAGGTTGACCAGTGAAAGATCTGAGGGCGTCAAGATGGCTAGTGTTAGAGGAAACATGGGAGAGATTCAGCCATAACGTCACATGTTTGAGCCTCAGTCAGACCCGGACTCAGATGAG
>JBBPCS010005683.1:0-10319 GCA_037974645.1 Hollardia meadi
GAGCATTATAAACAATGCCGTCAGAGCGCGCTCTGCTGGACAAACTACGTAATGACACCATTTCTAACAGCCAAAGCACTTTTCTGCATTGTTTATTCTGTAAAATAAAAGTTTTCATATCGGCGCATATCGGCAAACATAAACGCTGATACCGATACGTCTGTGAAAGGCTCATATCGGCCAAACGATATATCGGTTGGGCTCTTATCAACAGATCATTGGTTTTATGCTCTGAAAACTGTTATTTAAATTTCCAAATAGGTAAGAGTTATTTCACAACAACAGCTTGATTTTGTCCTGGTGGCTTTTTGCAGGTATAGGGTTGGGGAAGTTCAAATAATATTCACCAAAAATACTTCAGGGATTCAAAGCAATAAACAACAAACGATAGAAATTCAGATTGTTAGAAAGTTCTGTCTCAAGTAAATGCTCTTCCTAAACAAGCCAACAAAGGATCTCTGAAAAAGAAAATAAAGCCAACATCTCCAACACCGTCAGAGTTACCTCCTGTCCCAGTCATTGATCCTCTTCATGCACACAGGATAAGTGTTGGGAAGTGCAGCTGCAGGCTACTGGTAAACTAGCTGTCTTTGAAGTGTGCAACATGCAACTAGGTGGGGTTGGAGAGAAAGAAAATACAATTTGAATAGCTGATCCTGCTTCTGCTTTTGATGATCAAGTCGAATTTTATTTCTATAGCACCAATTCACAACAAAAGTTATCTCATGACACTTTACATGTAGAGTTGGTCTAGACCATAGTCTTTAATTTACCAACATTCTACCACGGGCAAGCACTTGACGACAGTGCCGAGGAAAAACAGCCTTTTAGAAGGCTCTAGGTGGGCGGCCATCTGCCTTGACCGGTTGGGTTGAGAGAGAGAGAACAATCCCATTTTTCGTCTGTGGCTCAGGTGGTAGAGCTATTGCCCAGTGATCGGAAAAGGTCGGTGGTTCGATCCCCGGCCCCTGCAGTCTACATGTCGAAGTGTCCTTGAGCAAGATGCTGAACCCCCAAATTGCTCCTGATGCTGCGCCATCGGTGTGTGAGTGCATGTGTGTGAATAGTTACATGCACTTATTGGAAGTCGCTTTGGATAAAAGTGTCAGCTAAATGTAATGTAAATGTAATGTATTTCAATCAATTTTCATTTTAAAATGGAAATCGTAAAAAACCTACTAATGTCTCATTCAGGAGGCACAGTGGTAAGTACTGGCTGTCTGAAAGCAGCTCAAGTGTCAAACATATCATCTTCACATTTTCTCTCCTCAATCATCTTCTCCCTTTCTTAATCTTCCAGCTCAGTGCAGAGGACTACTCTTCTATGTCAAGGCTGCTCCCGCCACTGGAGACGCTGTCTCAGATGCACTCTGAGGTGGTCATCCAGGAGCTGGCGTCCAACCTTAGAGCTGTCATTGCCACTCACGGTGCCTACCGGCCTGAAGGCCTCACTGCTGCTGCTCAACCCTCCACAAACCCTGCTTTTAGGAAAACACAAAAGATGCAAACTGAAGCAAACAACTCCCAGACTGGTCCTCATTCATCTTCCCCGGACAGTTATCCACCTCCCAACACCCAAATCACACACCCAGTATCCTCTGGAGGGTCTGCAGCAGAATTGGGTCCCAAAGGTGGAGGGAGGACCTCTGGCACCAATGGCCCTCACCCCCCTACCAAGGCCTTTTCTGATTGGCTGTTAGAGGCATGTGACCCAGACGTCCCAACCAGAGTG
Organism: Hollardia meadi; assembly: GCA_037974645.1. Classification (NCBI taxonomy): domain Eukaryota; kingdom Metazoa; phylum Chordata; class Actinopteri; order Tetraodontiformes; family Triacanthodidae; genus Hollardia; species Hollardia meadi. The sequence goes on from JBBPCS010005683.1 coordinate 1,733, forward strand.
TTTGCCCTGAGGGGCCTGACCCAGATGGTGCAAAATGGAAATCCAGAAGTTGTCCAGGCCCAGGAGAAAATCCTCATGGTGGGTTGCTTAGTTATGTACTTCAGCATTTTTGGTCTTGGTTTAGGATATAGTCAGTTATGATGCTCTGAAAATATTGATAAACAAGTGGTGTCATTATTTTTCTGAGAATGTGCAGCCTTTTTAAAAATATGCTGATATAAATGTAAGTGGGTAGTTTAGCCAAACATGGCATTGAGATGATATTCTTGATTTTTTTCTTCCCACTTCAGCTCATAAATCTTGTGTATGTCCTCAATGATGCAAGGTTTGGCCCTTTTTTAGCTTCTCATTACCAGTGTGAGTAGACAGCCTCTCTGATGCTGATAGATACCCCTTTCTATGGACATCCTGTTATCTCTTCTGTGCACCAGCACCTTGAAGGACTGTGTCATTACAGCTCTGGGTGTGCTTGTGTCTGTAGTTGTGTGTGAGTGTTTGTCTGTGACTGACTGAAGCCTCTGCCTCGCCCTCAGGATGATGTATCAGAGCTACTTCTATTCCAAGATGCAATGAGTTACAAGTCAAGATGAAAATGTAGAATAGGGGACCCTGAGACCCTTTTCACATAAGCTAACTTTTGTTGTGAATTGATGCTATATAAATAAAATTTAACTTGACTTGACTTGACTTAACTCTCACCTTCAAACTTGCATGCTTGTAAGAAGGCAAAGGTGAGCATACCTTAAAGCCATGTTTGGACCGACAACTGAAATTAACAAATGCAGCCTCTTCAAACTGTCATACTGTGGATTTCATTGGGTCCAGACCATCTGTACAGGAGGGGTGCAAGAACAAAATGCAAAACCTGGACCTGGAATGCAGTAACACAATGTAATCAGATACATGCAAGCACACATCAAAGGAAGATTACTCTAAAAACGTATCCGCTACGCTCTTCATGTTACAGATGTACTGTCCCATAGTACTAGAAGTAGCTGTGCAGGGTTTTAGGTGGGGCTGCACGATACTGGAAAAAATTGACATTGTCGTCTGTTTGAGGACTAGCCTTCAACTCTTGGTATGTATTTTATTAGCCCTTCTTACAATACCACTGCAACAAAGACCCTTCTCTACACCACCTTTAACTCAAACCTTGATCTTCCTAAATCTAACCAAGTAGTTTTATTGCCTAAACCTAACCATGTCGTTATGTTGCCTAAACCTAACCAAACTTTGTCTGAAAACTGAAAATGCTATGTTCCCTGAGTCAAAAAATAAAAAGTCAAAATAACTAACGGGACACAAACCCTGGTCCCTCACTTAACAGTCCAAAATAATAACCATTCAGCCAACTCAACTTACATTTTATTTGGAGATTGTCCCTCTTTATACCATTCCACCTGACTTTCTAAGGGTTTTCTGGCAGAAAATCCCTCATATAATCGCCCAAAAATGGCCTTCCAAGGCAGAAAATCCCGTTCCATGTACATAGATGTCAGACCAAATGTAAAGATTATGTGAAAAAACATGCACTCAGAACACGGGCTGAGACTGTCATGGAGCTTGCTGAAGCGTGCACTGCTACGTCCTGCAAAACCACACCCATCAGCGTGAAATACCACGATTTTAGTGAGGCCCATATAATAACATGGCAATAACAATCATTTACCTTCCCTGTTAAGTTTGTAGACATTTCCGGTAACTTTTCTTCTTCTTTGAGTTAGCTGCTAACTGTTGCTAGCTGCTTTTAATTCTCTCAATTGTGGGTTGCACACAGAACATGTTGACAAAACATCACAGCCCTGTCCTGTCCTGCCGCCTCGCCGGCTCACTCCAAACTGTCATGTCCTTTGTAGCGTCTTCATGTTCTATCAGAATTGGCTTTATTGGCCAAGCCCATGAACACCTACAAGAAATTTGACTCTGCTTTTTGTTTCTGTCAGTGAACTTCCACACTAATAGACATACAGCAGTAGTCCACCATAAGCTCATTGGTTCTGCTGATATTAAACAGCATTGAGGTGATTGTTGTTGCACTATGTGACCGAGCTCTCAGTTCTCTGCACTCCTCTGTAAAAGTAGTCTCTAAGTGAAGACAGCATGTCTGGACAGACATGGATGTAAACTGCAACCTGAGGCATACAGCCACAAAGTAATTCTAATGTAATTACAAGTATGTTCCTGCTCTGAATGCTTGCTTTGCGTGTTGACTTCATATTTCTTAAATATTCCAGATTTTCCCATTTGCGTCCAGAACATAGTTAGCAATTATTCAAGGAGCCTGGGTAAGTTGCTATCATATTGGCTTCATCATTCAGCCATGCTGGATGTTGCTTGGTTGACTTAACCACCTAGAAGACAATGTGCTGTTGTTGCCTGCACTGTTTGTGTGCATCAGGAACGTTAGTGGTTTTACTGCTGTCTCGTGGGACATTCTGAGCAAACATTTATAATAAATGAGGCGGTTGAACGTCATCCCCAGGAGAGCCAGCGGGGACAATGGTGCACTCTAGGGACTTGTTAAGGTGGTATGGGCAAGAAAGGATAACAGCTCATTTCGTATTCTCTGTAATCAGAAGCCCCCCACTGTGTGCACCTTGGATAAACCCCCACTGTTACTGAACAAACCCCCTTTTATTGATTTTTCTCCCTTTTGTGTCATGCTTGGGTCGAGTTCTCCAATACTGCACCTTTCATATGTTCTATCCACCCATCTCCCTCCTTACTTCACCTTTAACCACGGCCTGTTGTATCCAGCTCGTCTAAGAAACATACCCCCATTTGCCCCTGACCCAATCAAATCTTCAAGGGCCTCTTACAGTATCTGAAGGTAATGTTTGGATTATTCCCTTTGATGGTTGGTTGCACTGTTCTCAATGTATTCAGTGCTGTGCCTATATTGATTCTCTTTGGTTCTACTAGCAAGATTCATATTGGTGATGTTTTTAATGTTTTGCACACAGAAAGGGCAGATTATTCTTGTATGGCTATACTCCAGTCTATATGGTGGTATATTAACCATGCTGATGGTATGTCCTTTCCTCTCCAGCTCTTCCTAGAAAACTTGGAGCATGAAGACTCATTCATCTACCTCTCATCCATTCAAGGTAACATTAATGGTAGAGTTTGGCCAAATGTAATGTTATCATGATTATCAATCTACAAAAATAGTCTGTTTAATCCAATGAACTGCCTTGCTGTAAAGGGTGGCAGATGGATTGAGTGCAAACTGTTTTTAGGTCTGGCTGCATTGGCTGATTCCTATCCTGAGAGGATACTGGAGAGGCTCCTGCAAGACTTCCAACATGGTCCCTCCCTCCCTACATCCGACAAGGAGCACTCCCTGGAAACCCGCCTCAAAGTGGGAGAAGTCCTGATGAGGGCGAGCAGAGCTATGGGTGAGCATCATCTGCAGTTTGATCACATTCATGTCCATCTGCCAAAGTCAAGTTAAGTCATTTTTATTTAAGAAAATAATCCGAATACAGTTTTTTTTCTTGAAAAACATACATGTAGATTGTAAAACATATGTGTGAGACTTGTGAGGACATTCACTTGACTTGATACACATGAGAAGGCATCAATTCCTGAGATGAGAAAGTAGCTTTAGAGACCAAATTTACACTTAAGCATACTTTATGCTATTAACTAAAAGTTGATGGTTCAGCGTGTGTGGAAAATGCACTTAATGTCTTTCTTTTCAATAATGAGAAGATTAATACCACTATCTGTTTACGTATGGAGCTGAAGTCAAGGTTGCATTGCTTCCAATAGCAAGGCTGGAAACAGGGCAAAAAGCTAGCCTGGCTCTGTCCAAAGTGAAAAAAAAACACACCAGCACCTCTAAACCTGGCTTATAAACATGCTGCATCTTGTTTGTTAAATCTGCACACAACAAAAATGTTTTGGCCAACGTACTCAGGATCTGGCTGCAGGAGGCTATACGCTACCATTCTAGCTGCCTCGGGACACTGAGCCACCGGCTCACTCACGCCATTATCTTTTCATGCCAAGTCTATTTTTGCTGAAGCAGCTCTTCTTTCCAAAGTGTGAAATTCACTTTATGAGGTATTCATTCATCTCTGACTTTGTCTACACAAATTCACAGCAAAACTAGTGATTTGTGTTTTTTTGTGAGAAACCGAGCAGAGACGGACCGAACCTACACTGTGTTTTAATGTGGCTGAATTCACTAATTAGTTGTTTTCATTTTCATATTTTTGTGTTACCAGACAGTGGAAAGAGTAGGAAATTTGTATGTGGCTCATGAATCCTATGTTGGGTAGCAGTCATTACTAAGCTGCTGAGCTGCAGATGAAATCATTATTTTACGACTGTCTGTCAAAAATAAACCAAAATGCAGATCAATGGCAGCAGCTGTGCTGTGAGAGCGGCTGTATTGACATTTAAAATGAGTGATGACAGAAGCAACAAAAGGTACATCTAAATGAGCTGCAAATGTTTTTTTATGCTCGTGAAACATGAAAAATGTTGGCAAAAGAGCTTTAAAACCACAGTATAAAAGTGGCTGCTGAAGAACTGACGTTTCTGAAAATTTGGATAATAAAACTGTGACCAAGACTGAGATAGAGCAGCCGATGCTGTGTATATATTTAGTGTAACAATAACATATTTGGATTTTAAAGGGAGTTGTGGGCAGGCATTATTTCTTGGTGACCAACAGCCAGGCAGTGATGTTGTTAGGTTTGGTATCATTGTGTCTGTACTGAGACCAAAACCTTTGCTCCTTGACAATCTGGCAACTTGCACTACAGCCAAAAATTATGCACGGAAGTGCTGGGTAAATGGATAAACTGCCAGTCACATTGTGCAGAAAATAAATGGAACCCTAAAAGACCAAAATAACTACAACTACTTTGCAACTCTTTGCTGTCTGCTTTGAGTTAAAGCTGCATTGTTTCATGTTAACAGTTTCACATTAACAGGAGATCAAATGACTACAGGTAATGTGAACGCTATCACTGGTAGTTACAACACCACTGAAAATAATCACCAACTCTGCAGTTCCCCTCTGTTCTAGAGCTTTTTAGTGTCTTTCAGCTCATTGTTTTGGTTTTCCGCCCCACAAATTCACTGTTCTGGTTCAGTCTCACCGGTCTCATCCATATGGTTTCCTGCAGAATCAGGTGGCTGTTTCTTCTGGAAAAAGCTCTGATACACCCACTGTGCTCTACCTGCTCAGCACCAAACAACAGACAGACACAGTTAGCAACTAGCTGGTGAATGTAGTGGAGCATTTATTAGCTAAACTTGGACAAAAACGTGACTCCAAATGAATCCTAATGTTGAGCTGTGTCTGCTGAATGCGTAAATAGACAGCTGTTTGCTAATACCTTGACTATAATGACTTTAGATAAGATCAAATCAAATTTTATTTGTATAGCGCCAATTCACAACAAAGTTATCTCATGAGACTTAACATGTAGAGTAGGTGTAGACCACACTCTTTATTATTAGTTATTAAGATAAGACTTTATAAGGGAAATTAAATGTTAACTTTGAATTTTCAGCTAGTTGTGCTCTCCCTAACAGCCAAAAAAGAATGCAGTTTTAAGCAAAGACTGTTGAGTGATCCCCATGCTAACTGTTCAATATGTAAAATATTTAATGATGCTTGTGAGATAGATTAAATCTTGTATTACCTAAAGCTGAATCCTAATGCTCTCAATATACAGCTATAGATTTATAATAACTCCAAAAGAACTGCTAGCTATTTAACATAAGAGCTCTTTGTCAAATAGTGTGACTTTGGCAACAGTCACAAATTGGAAATTGACAAGGGCTGGGGGATATAGCCGTGTTGTTCTTGTTTGCAAAATGAAACTATCTGAGCCTGACGTCTGCAGACGGTTGCCAAAGTGTGCCTATATCTGGCCAAAAGAACATAGTAATTTACTTTTTTGTGACTTTAAACACTGTAGGAATGATAATTTGTGTGTATTTATTTAATATTTATTGTTTCCATATTTGTTTGCATGCACAGTGGTTGTGGTGGTTGGTCTGTGGTGGACAGTTATTGGCATGCAACCACCACACCACAAAAGCCACAGTGCAGGCTTGTTTTCCCTGCAGATCTCTGTTCAGAAGAGACCTTGTGTATCAGAACCTTTCTCTGATAGAAAATCCTATTTTGTTTTTTGTTTTTTTCAGTGCTCTGGTTTTATCTGCCAGATTGCCATCGTACCACTTCCCTGGGACAATCAGGGGGTTTATATCCCTGCTTAGAGATTGGATAGACCTTCAGTTTGTTGCACAGACATCCAGAGAGTCTCTGTGTTTGTCTTGACCCCCCTGAGTGGCCAAGATGTGCCTTTTACCAGGCTGCCATTTTTGTAAATAAGAATGTTTTCTTAATTGAGCAGCCTGGTTGAGTAAATGTTGAATAAATGAATGCTTGGCTCTGCTTTGGTTTGCTCCCAGTTGCTGGCGTATTGCACTTGCAGAGTCCTGTGAGCTCCCGTAGTGTACAATGATGGGCAGAAAATGTACTAAAAGAGAAGAACTATGCACCAAATAATGTTCCCACGACATAAAGTTTGAATTGAATTGATAGACTAAATTCAGTTCAGCAAATGAGTGTTTTGCATCAGTTTTCCCAGGTGTATTTTGTGTGTGTTGTTGTGACGCAGGCTGATTCTCCTGCTGGCTCACACTTTCTTAAACACAGCTGATTGTCCTTCATTAGATCTGTTACAGCCGTGACAGTCTATCGATGCATGGCAATGAATAGCTGAGCTAATGTGTGTGTCTTGAGTGTCTGGCTTTGTGTGCATTGTGGGTTTGAATCTTGTCATTCTGATGAAGTGTCTGGCTAGGGTTAGGGTTAGGACTGACTCCTCCAATGTGGAGTCAGTAGCAATATAATATGACACACCCCTATAAGAGATAGAGAAAGTGTTTGCTTGTTTGTTTGGTTTGAGGGTTTTTTGTTTGTTTTTTAATGTGCTAAGGTGCAGTCTAAACAGATGAATTTTTGTCTGCAACACAAGACATGTAGGTTTCCTTCTGTCTATGGGAAGTTCATTCCACTATTGTGGAGCCAGTTCCACAAACAGCTGTGATTTTGTTGAGCAGTAGCTGGGCCCCCCTCGTAAGGGAGTTGGAAGCTAACTGGCAGTAGCAAAGTGGATGGTCTGTCACTTGGGCCATTCACAGGGCAGAACACAAGTAACCGTGTCTTGTAATAAGATTTGAGCAGCCGCCGGTAGTCAGTGCAGGTTACGGATGAGTGTTGTGGGAGAACTTGGGTAGGTTGAAGACCAGCTGATTCGCTGCTCTTGATTAGCTGCAGTGCTCAGATGGCACCATTTACTGTATATAAAACTGGACAACATGAGAGCTCCCCAAAAGTGAAGCCAAAACATCTCGAACGTCCCTTGGTGGTGGGCTGAAGTATAGGTCATAAACCCCTCCTCCTCAATGATTTCAGGTAGCAGATGGGCCAAACTAAAAACTCAAAGTACACGTCACATAAATTTTTCCCAAAGATGGTTTCTGTCATTTTAGGTAGTTCTTAGCACACTGATGTATGTTCAAGTGTTTGTTTTTTTGATCAGTTTGGTTTTGATTAGTTATTTAATGCTACTAAAATGGGGTGAAACGTCATGATTGACAGCTGAGCCCTGCTCGTGATTGGGTGGGCTGGCGTATGGGCAGGAACTCGATACCGCGGCTCCACTGCCCGGGCGCTACTGCGCAGCCTCTGGCTGCGAACACCGTCACCAGCACAAGATGGCATCGCCTGTATCCCGGATATTTTGGCTTCACTTTTGTACAATAGGCGGAAGTGGAGATGTGTCGTCCATCTTTATTTAAATCAATGGATGGCCCATGCAGGCACAGCAGCCTGGAGTGAGTTAAAGTAGGACCAGGACCTGCATGAGGAACCGACGTATCCTCCTGATGTTGTGGAGGATGCATCTGTAGGTGTGGGTCATCACAGTGATGTTGGAAATTAACAGCTGGACAGCTGTTGAACAGCTGGTGATCCACTGTCATGACCAGGTTCCATGCAGTCTGAGCCATAGACAGCAGAGTTCTCAGTGGTAATGGAGAGGCCATGGATGGGAGATGTTGTCCCTGGAAGGGATAGCAGCTCAGTGTTGTCGAGGTTGAGCTTCTGGTGGTGTGCAGACATCCACTGAGACATGTCAGCCAGACATGCAGAAGTTCATGCTGCCACCTAGGTTTCAGCTGGGGAAAAGAAATTAGTAGTTGAGTGTCATCTGCCATGTGAGTGATAAACAGAGCCAAGTGACTTGGTGTAAAGAGAAAAGAGGAGGGCACTCAGAACAGAGCCCCAGTAGTGATATTAGATTAGCGAACAAATTGTTCTTTTTGAACAACCATACAGAGTGCATAAGAGCGAGGTTGAATTCTGACCCTCTTTGAATTGGACACACACACACACACACACACACACAAACACACACACACACACACACACACCCTGAGGTGGATAGAGTGAACCACTGCGCAGCAACAGACTATCATTCAAATCAAATCAAATCAAATCAAATTTTATTTGTATAGCGCCAATTCACAACAAAGTTATCTCATGACACTT
>JBBPCS010005684.1:0-10318 GCA_037974645.1 Hollardia meadi
CCATGAGGACTATTGGTCCCAACAAGGTCAGTGATTATGCCAGAAAAGGTCCCCAGTAGGTAACAAAAACGCGCGCGTGCACACACACACCATCATGAAACTGAGCTACAATGGAGTGAAAATATGTGAAGAAACACAGGAGGGCCAGACGGAGAGGAAATACAGTGTGGAAAAAAGGGACTGAAAACAAAATGCCTCCGAGAGCCGTTTTTGAATTCAACTTTATCTTATCTTCTAGTAGAGAGAAAGAAGGAGGGAGGGAGGGAGGGAGGGAGGGAGGGAGGGAGGGAGTGTGTGGAGGTCGTGCAGTTGTTTGGCAGGTTTCCAGCCTGCTGACGGTTTAATGGCAGAGCTACGTGTGGAGCGTGAGACTGCAGCTCGTCTGCAGCTCCGCCTGGATCCACTTCAGCAGCCACAACAGTTTTCATAGACCTCGACACAGCGGTTCCCAAACTGGAAGTCAACTACAGCCAATATTACACTTCGGATACTGATTAAAAAGATTTGATAACCTGGGACATAAAGTCCAATATTCTTTCTTACTTCAGCCCAGTATCAATAATTAAAACCCAACTGATGTGGATTGTTTGCATCTTTCGGTTTGTTTATTTCTTCGTTGGTAAGAAATAGTTCCCTGACGTGTCCGTTACTGTTTGATGGTAGAAGTTGGTTTGGACTGAAACACATTAATACATCAATCTGTCGATTATCTTTTTTGGTCCTATAACATGTCAAATTAGTGAGAAATGCTCGAGGCGACATTTTCAAATGTCTTGTTTTGTTTGACTCCAGCGCAGTCACAATAACGTGTTTGCACTGTGCGTTTCTGCAAACAACAGATATGTTAGTTTTGTACATTTCATATTAACACTTCTCATATTACATGTACAGTATATGACTTCATTTTCTTGTTTATAGGTGCAGGGGTCCGAACCCTAACCCGACCTTACGTACAGCGCTGTTACAACAAAAACAATTAAAAACCTTAAGAAACGTTACAGTCCCAACATTTATTCTGCTGATTGTTGTCGACCAACAGTCTGAAGGTAAAATATATGAATTCACTATAATGTTATTACAAATGAGAAGCTAGAGCTTAAATTTTATGTTAAACAATGTATGAAAGTGATGAACTGATTTGTGAAAGATCTTTTTCAGGTTGATTTAAAGTTCCATCGTTTCTTTGGGTCACCGATGGATTTTTAAATGTACATATTGAGAAAGAAATAATATTCTCGTATCAAATATTTTTGTTGATTGAATTCAAAATGTTTTTCTAAACTTTTTAGGAAAGTTCTTGTATGGCTGATTGTGTTTTGCTTTGAGGAAAATGTACTTTTCTTTTTTACCCGAACATAAACCACAGTAAAGCATCATGATAAGTTTGTTTTGGTTGTTCCAGTATTAGTGTCATTATAAAAACAGATGTGCTCGTCTGAGTTGTACAAAAGTTCTCAACAGTTCTCACATGAAGACACAGAAACTTATGTTACTGGAATTTTAACTAAATGCTTTTTACTGTTTACCAAACGAAGTGTGCGCAGATGAAAGAATCTTTTGTTGTTTATTCTCCTACAGCATCTCCAGATACCTGTGTGTGTGTGTGTGTGTGTGTGTGTGTGTGTGTGTGTGTGTGTGTGTGTGTGTGTGTGTTTTCTTAAGAAACTCCATCTGATAACACACACAGACACATGTGATAAGGGCTCTCTGTACACTGCTTCACGTGACGACAGGACGGGCATGCTGTGTGTGAGAGTGTGTGTGAAGTGAGGATACTGTGAATCAGAGTGTGCGAGCGAGCGAGCGAGCATTAGTGTGTGCTGAGGAGGAGTGAGGGAGTGAATAATAGTCGGTGGAGCTGTACGTGACAATGTCCACTGTTACATCTGCATGCCTTTATGAGCTGAACGCATGAGTGTGTGTGTGTGTGAGATACACACTCCTGACTACAAAATGGTTTGATCCTGTGTTTCATATCATCTCCATGTTCATTTTACCAACCATTTATGGTTGCCATAAAATATCAGGACATAGTTATTTTATATAACCTAAACATATTTTTTAAGTATTTTTGTGCCTAAATCAAACAAACTGCGACCTTCGGTGTTTAATAAGCTCCATTCTGATCATGTCACCTTAAAGTTAGACTCACAATGACATGAAAAGATCAAATGACATCATGAAGCGAGACTAAAACTAACGATCAAATGATTGATCGCATTTTATATAGTGATTAAAACGTATACTAAAGACGAGGGCTGAAACTATCAATTATTTTCTCCATTAACGGGTTATTAATGGGAATGTGAGAGAACAGTGAAAATGTCTTCTTTAATTTCTCACAGATTAAGGTTTCATGTCTTTGTCTTGTTTCGTCTGGCCAAAACACAAAAGCAAATATTTGGCAGTTTTGCTTGAAAACTTACTTAAACGATCAATCAGCAATAAAAATATTTGCCAATTGACTAATTGTTGCAGATGTACAAAAGAGCAGGAGCCTAAATCACCAGGACATCATCTGACCAGCAAAGGAAAATCCATGAATGACTTGTTTCTGCAGGTAGTTATATTCATATTCCTTCAGAAAGGATTAGTTGTGATATTATCGCCATCTTCTCATATTTTACCACGCAGCTGGATAGAACTGCAACGATTAGTCGGTTAATCGATTGAAAGAAAATTAACTGTTAATCATTTCAGGCCAAAAATGTCAAACATTTGCTGGTTGCAGCTTCTTAAATGTAAAGATTTGCTGCTTTTCTTTTGTGTTTTATGACAGTAAATGAAGAATCTTTGGGTTTTACACTGTTGGTTGGACAAAAGAGATAAAGAGATAACAAAAATAATCGTTAGTTGCAGCCCCACAGCTGGACTGTAAGTTGTCACTTGTGCAGGAAAAGTATAAGTTATACTGAAACACGTTCATTCACGTTCCTTTATTTAGCATTTATAACAACTATAGAAATATTTAATTAATGTGTATAGCACTATAATGTATGCATGCATCTGAGTGTTTATGAATGTATTTGTCAACAATTATAACTTCTACCATAAAAAAGATTTGATATTACATACACACAGTATGTTTATGCAGGAGTCTCCAATTAAGGGTGCCCAGAAGAGGAGTTATAGTTATTGACATATACATTATTTAACGCCTGCCTGCAACAGCATTACAGTGTATTATAAACCATGTATTCAGTATGTAACTACAGGATTTGTGTAGTAATAATCAGGTTGGGAGGAAACATCACACACATGCCTACAGATGTTTTCTTAACGTTATTTCCTGCAGGTATTCAACCCGAGCCTACACGCCTATCAACACGTCCGCCTCTATGATTAATCTATACAGACACCCGCAGGACCTGAACTGTGCCAGTCAATTCCCTGGTCTTCCTGTAGCCTGTGCTGGTTTCTCAAACCTTGGCTCAGGGCCCAGGGTGGGTCACAGGACTGTGGCCAAGAGGCCTATACATTCAGAGCAAAAAACGTATAGAGACGTATAGAGAAAAGCTACAGGGCCCCGATTTAAACAATCTAAAGTCTGTGGCGCAACTGCATTTAGGGCGTGTCCATCTCCATCTTGGTAGTTAAACGGTGCATAATCTGGGCGCAAAGTAGAGCGCAAGGCGCAAAGGGGTTGTGTTTAGTTCCTCAATCATTTATAGGTGTTTGGAGCGTAACAGAAATTAAACCAGACAGATTTAAAGCCAGGTGCGTCTGCTCAGGGCACATTGATATTTAAACAGCGGCCCTCGTCTCGCTGGGGGACAGGTATGTATGTGGTCTTTGGCCGGGGGACCCTCTGTCTCCCCCGTCTCCCAATCGTCTGTCCCATCAACAACTCCGTCTGACTGCATATGAACAAATGCACTGATCTTTAACTGAGGAGCAGGAGGGCTGCTGCACGTCGCTGTGTGTTTACAGCAGGTTGCAGTCCGTAGATCAGGTCATAAAAATGATCATTCTGATTAAGAGCAGATTAATACATCATTAATGAGGGAAATATTAAATATTAATGACATTATCTGCAGCGTTCGAGACGCTCCGTGTCTCTTTTCCTCTGGACAGTTTTTGTCCTGCCAAATGTATAATTTAGATTTTGTGTCCCACGATGTTTTCTGCAGTGACATTACTGCATGAAAACATTTTAAATGAATGACAGCAGCCTCTCAATCCGTGCATCATTGTGTAACGTGCAGAGTGTACGTGCGTTGTGAAGCTGCCTCTGTTGGCACATCTTATTATCAGCAGGAAAAACACTGCGCCACTGACTTTAGACCAGGTGTTTGTTGATCAACGGCACAATCGTTTTCTCTTGAATCAAGATAGCAGTGCGCCAACAATGTGCCTGACCACTCATTACAAGATCAACACGCTCATGGGTGCAAATATATTTGCTACTTACACAACGTGGACGCTGAGCGTGAAAATGACAACTGCCCCAGTCAGAAACTAGGAATGACACTTCCTCCCACTGTACAAAAATGAAGCCAAAATATCCCGGATACTGTATCTGGTATCACCTACATGAGTCCAGTTTGCCTTCAGTGCTACTGAACTCAGTTTGTGATGTTAGCCAATAAAAAGTTACATTACAGTGATTTTCTAATTGGTGGAATCGGATGCTGAACTGCTGATAGAGATCAGATTGATCGTGAAGACAAAATGGAGGAAGGAAGCTCATAAAACTGCAGCTTTCTTAGTAACACATCTAAATGTAAATAGAGAAATCGCACGTCAGCAGTCTCTTATTCAGTCATGAGACCAGTTCAACCTTTCTGTTGTCGCTCTATAAAGTAAATGACAGCATGTAAACAGTCACTGTGAGGAATGTGATTAAAGCACGAGACCACGTTTATCTGGTGTTTGGGTGGTGACAGCAACAAGAGAAATCAGACACTAAACATGCATCAAAACCTACATTAAGCCCCTGCTTCACATACACACACAACTTTACAGGTTTGTTTTCACACCAAAATTAGCGTGTATACACAGCTTTTTTAAATGCAGGTAAACCCTCTAAAATAGGCGATCCCGATTGTAGACATGCACATTGCACACAAAAGCCAGATGTTAGCTGGTTTGAGTGGGTTTTTGTGGCCAGTGTGAAAGAGGTAATAGTTAACATTTTAAAGACCTCTGGTCCACAAGTGGTTTTAATTATTCTGGCTCTTATCAGAGCAGAGTGGGTGTCCACAGTCTCCTGCTGTTGCGCCTGTTAAGGGACTAATCACATCGTTATTGTTTGATAAACACGTGACGTCCAGTGCCTTTACGTATAAATCTATATTTTGTTAAAAGCAGCACTTTTAAAAAAACCTTTGGATTCTTTAATGTCCACAAAATCATGAATCTGTTTCATCAAATTAAACCTAGAAAATAGACGTAGGAAAAAGTTGTTGTTGCTGGTTGAATCCATCCAAGCATTTAATTTTCTTATTTCCTTTAATTGTCTTTTGTTATTTAATTTTCTTTTCTTTTTCATTCTGCAGTTGAAGTCAAATATTCTGTGTTTATTAAAATATATTAAAACTTACACTGACAGATCACTAAACATGAAATATGTTTTGTCATGTTTGTTTTTGGAGGCTTCTTGTTGCGTCTTCAGTCTCTAGACTTGAACCAGGTCGCGCTCCCAGCCGGCCCCCTCTTACCTTGGACCTCTCCCGGATCGTCTTGCTCCCGAGCCGGCCTGCGCACACGGAGACCAGTTTATCGATCAGGTTGAGCAGGAAGCTGATGGCCTCGCTGCCGCGCTCCGACCCGCTCACCCAGGCGATCTTGTCCCCGCGGATGCTCCTCCGGTGGACGCCCGGGACGGAGCCGGCCAGCCGGCCGTCCTGCAGCGCTCCGGAGCGGTGCATGTCCTTCACTTGATCCAGCACGGCGCCCCCGGCCAGCTCCCCGAGGAGACCGTCCACATAGTAGAAGCCGTGAGACAGCAGGGCCGGAACGACCCGCTCCAACGCCAAACGCTCCAAGTCCATGTCCCCTAAAGGCTCGATAAACGGCATTTTAACGTCAGTGGCGATGTTGGACCGAGCTGACACACAGAGGGACCCCGGCTCAGAGTTGCTACAGAGCGGATGTGTTCATGTGACAAGAAGCCGGAGGTGAAGAACTTTTTCACGGTTTCACTGAACAACAGAACAAACAGAAGATGAGGATCTTCACGCACCTGAGCTGATCCAGCGGGTCTGAAGTCAAGTTACCGTCAAACACCGGAGCTCTTATTGTCACCGTCAAGGCAGCACGTATTTCAAACGCCACACTTCCGGTTAACAATTTCAAAATAAATGCGTCTGAGCTCAGCCGTCTATTGACACACCTGTCGGATTGTATCCGACTGTCGTGTGTTGTTCTGTGTTGGTGGAAGGGTTCTGTGTACATTTACTCAAGTACAAATTAAACGTACTTCATTTTATGCAACTTCAAGCTTCTCCACTACATCTCAGAGACAAATACTGTTCCTTTTTAGTTATTAGTTACTGTTGAGATTACTTACATATTTAAATGATGTAATCCTCCGTCTTAAGCTGAATAATGCAGCAGCAATTTTAATGCAGAAACATCAGATATGATAGTAAAAACAGACTGGGAACAGTTTACTGCAGAATGAGTATGTTTACGTTCGATAATCTATGTACATTTTGGACATAAGGTTTTGAATGCAAGACTTTTAGTTGCTGTTAAGTAAAAGTATCAATACCACACTGTGAAAATACTCAAGTAAAAGGATCTGAATGCTTCTTCCACCACCGTCTGTGAGATGGTTCAGATTCCATTTTTCATAGAAGATGAAAATTAAATTATGATAGAAAAATAAAACAGCTCACATGGTGAAAACATCCTTAATTTTATTTTTTTTTAATTGATTTTCAGATTAAATATCTTTTGGTTTAAAAAAAACATGCAATGCAAGGACATATGAGCACTTCTCACTATTTTGTGACATTTAATTTAAACTAAACGATAGATCAAATTAAATAATAGTTAAAGGATTAATTGATGATGAAAATTATTGTTATCTGGACCTGGACTCTGCGCATATTCGGGACTCAAGCTTTTATTTTGAAGGCACACTTCCGGTCATGTTCTCGCTGACTGAACGTGAAAGGGGGAGAGAGGAGAGACGTGCTGGATGTGATGTTCTCTATGAGGGCGCGTCTCATACTGACCCACTTCTGTTGTAACCTACATTATGACATCAAGTGTCGTTTATATTTACGCCACACTTTAAGTTTCTGGTGAAGTTTAACTTTCAGGCCTAAATGACTGTTAATAATCTGAAGGCTTTAAACACAAACTGTCTAGCCCGGGAATATTCAGCCTATTATTGATCAATAACTTCAACACAGCGATACTTTTCGTTGAGAAACTAAATAAAATCACTCCGCGCTGCTGCGTGCCCGCCGCCATTGAGGACTCCACGAGCCGCATGTAGACCTCTCGCTCCCTGCTTCCTGTCCGCGAGCTAACACTGAACGTGAAGTTGACCACGCGCCAGGAAAACACTGAGAGCAGCTGATAAGAGCAGATAGTCCATACAGGATGATGAGAATAATACTAACAATAATAATAATAATAACAACGACAACAACAGGTCATTATTGTGTGAAGCCGGTGTAGTTCGAAGAGTTTATACAATTTAAATATATTTACTTTTAGTTTAAAATTACAGAAAAAATCAAACTCATGCTGATCTCTTACAGTATAACCTATTAAAATAGCCTGTATAGCACTAAGTCACTTAATTGATTAGTAAATGTTCAGAAAACTTGTATTTTTAATTTAATTTAAATAATTGATGAATTATTTCATTATTAAAATAATTAGGGATTTTTTCCAGTCGATACTGATAAGTTAACTAATAAATTCACATTGTTGTATTTTTAAAGGAAGTTCCTAACCTGAAGTTTAGGCACACTTGAGGGTAAGAAAGGCTAAATATTTATTTATTTATTTTACGTCCACTCCGGCGCCGACATGTTTGGCTCTCACACTGCGTGACTCCACCAGCTGCAGCAGTTTGACATCATGAGCGCAAAAACGGCGTTCTTCTTCTTTATTGGCGGATGGCAAACCAACTTTAAAGGTGCACACCTCAACCTACTGTATCTGAGTGTGTAGATGCTGATCTTAAGTCAATCAAAGCAATCAGATTATCGCCTCTATTTCTTAGCTGTAATTTTATTACATCCCTAAAACTCCACTACAAAGTCCATGTAGTGTGCTACCTTATTCTGGTGCTTTCAACCACATTTTCTGGTGTTTCTCAGGGGACGGATCATTGACTGTATATAAAGATGGCCGACATGAGAGCTCCCCAAAAGTGAAGCCAAATCATCTGGATGGCCCCCTGGTGACTGGCTGCAGTATAGCTCATAAACCCCTCCCCCTCCATGTTAGCAGATGGGACATGGGCCAAACTAAAAACTCAAAGTACACGTCAAATAAATTTTTTCCCAAATTCCAAATAAACCAAAATCTGTGGTTTCAGCTTCATAAATGTAAAGATTTGCTGAATTCATGAGAGTAAAGTGAATCTTTCCATTATTATTCCATTATAAACATTATAGTCAGTCATGCCGTGTTTTCACCAGTGCTTATTGTGAGTCATTCGTTCTCTCACTGACCCCGCCTGTTACATTCAAGGACATGTGGAGAACAAAACAACAGGAACAGATAATAAAAGAGATAAAATATTTAATATCAGTCATAATGTCGATGCAGTCGCTGCAGATGTGTCACATCGTGCCCCCGTCGCCGCTGCTACGCCTCTGGAGTGTCATTTCTGAGGAATGTGTGCATACGTGAGGCTGCACACAGCAGCCGGCTTCCTGCTAACACATGACAGAAGCTGTGCCAGCTCTACCACAGGGCCCGGTGTTAATCACCACGGTGACACCCGCTCACACCTGGTCCACGGGACAGGTGTGAAGATGTAGCCAACAACACAGACTACACTGACAATCAAAATGTTTGCAAGTTAATTCTCTACACAGGAAAAATCTCATTCTACATCAAAAATAACTATCGACTCACGAGTCACCTGCTCTCTGACATCTGAATTAGAGCTGCCACAATTAGTTCTGATTGACTAATCAATCAAAATAAAATTCTTCGCCAGCTATTTTTTATAATTGATTAATCGTTTCAGTCATTTTTCAAGCAAAAATGTCAAACATTTGCTGTTTCAGCTTCTGCAATGTGAGGATTTGCTGCTTTTCTTATTTCTGACAGTAAATGAAGAGTCTTTGGGTTTTCAAGCAACATGAAGACGTCACTTTGGGCTCTGGGGATTTTTAAAAACATTTTATAACAAGATTACTCGATAATGAAAATAATTGTTAGCGGCAGCCCTAATCTGAACTTCAGAATTGAGGTCGACTGATGGTGGATTTTCAAAGGCCGACACCATAATGATCGTTTATAGCAAGAATGAGCTGATAGTCAATTAATCAACCATTATCACTGCAACCACCACTGCGAAAAAAATTCAACACTGTCGGAAATGAACAATCTTTGACTTTTTTATTAACTGGACAATTGAACATCTAAATCCAAGTAACAAATAACTAATGTATCAACATGGAACTGAACACCCAACAAAAAGTACTTATAAATATTGAACTGATCAAACTAACTGTAAAAAAACAAAAACAAGATGGGAGCGATTTTTAAGTCAGTACTTCCAGTTGAGAAGTTAACTGGTGGAGGCTGCGCAGCCATCGGCCGCTACCAGAGCCCAATTCCACCGATACTGAAAGTTTGCAAAACATCTACATAGATTAATAGACCAAACCAATTAATCTGTCTACTTCTACTTTCTAAGGATAAAAAATTTAGCATTAAAAAGGTACAATTTGTAAAATATGGCCAGAATTTGAAGGTACCTCCAAAAATATAGGGGACAGAATATCACCAGATTAACTGTTGTCACTATACTGTCTGCTGTAGTTTTCTTGGGCTGTGATTAACTTCAGTTGTAGCTATAGTTGCCGTTGCCGTATAGCTCAGTTAGCCGTGGAGCTAGTGGCCCTACAGCTGACCGAAGTCTGCCTGGACAGCGACCTCGTATCACAGGGGGGGTCACTGCGGGCAGCGGGGCTCAGCTCAACCAGGCTCTGCAGCCTGAACTGGAAGCCAAACTGGGAGCGGACACAGCCTCTGAGACCAGTGCAGGCCAGTTTGACGACAGGAGATACAGTACGGAGGTGATTTACAGCGGCTTTGACGAGGACTATGACGTCAGGGACGACAGGACACAGCAGGGGGGGACAGGAGAGAGGTGAAGAGGCAGAACAGCCAG
>JBBPCS010005685.1:0-10318 GCA_037974645.1 Hollardia meadi
ACAGACTCTGGCTCCAAATGACGTCACCAGAACAAGATGGCAGCGCTCGTATCCGGGATATTTTGGCTTCATTTTTTATGCAATGGGAGGAAGTGGAGACACAGCGGCCATCTTTATTTATGTCAGTGGTTCTTGCAGATGTTTTATATCTTTTAAAATGTCTATTTTCTTTCATAAAATTTGTTTTGAATGGCATGAGGGTGACAAGTGAAAGGACAAAGCAACATAAAATGTTCCACCTCGAGCCTCCAGATGAGGATGAACTGTGTGTGTGTGGATTTAATTAATGGAAATGACGAGTTAAAAGAGAATTGTGTGGATGTAAATGTGCTTCTTATTGGCCTGACTCTTTACTGATGGATCATTTTATGGTTTTATGTAGGTCAGTGAAAACCATCCTAGTGTCTCAGTGGGGTGTCGTTCCAGCTTCAGTATTTCTTCTGGAGGGATTAGCATCTTCTTTACAATAGAGCTGCGACAATTAGTCGCTCCAAAGAAAATATAGTTATATTGATAATTCATGAATCGTTTCAGTCATTTTTTAAGCAGAAATGTCAAACGTTTGCTGGTTCCAGCTTCTTAAATGTAAAGATTTGCTGCTCTTCTTTGTCATTTCTGTCAGTAAATGAAGTCTTTGGGTTTTGGACTGTTGGACAAAAGAAGCGACTTGAAGACGTCACTTTGGGTTCAAACAATAGATCTGCACGCTGCGCTGAAAGTTCCCAGAAACTTTATTGATGCAACATTTCCGTCAGACATTTGTCAAATCACCATCCCAAAGCAGAACAAGCAGTATATCAACACAATCTGTGATCTGCATCATTTAGAGTCGACTCTCAACTCCAGCCGGACCAATCGGAGCAGAGCTGAACAACACTGCCTGATACTCATTTATTTTGACATTTTATAGACTAAACAATTAATCGATTAATGGTGAAAATAATCAGTAGATGAACTTAGAATGAAAGTAATCTCTAGTTTCAGCTCTACTTTACAACATATCTCTTTCTCCACACATTTATTCAGGCTTTTCTTTAGTTTGTCACATGTCTCTATTATTACTATTTGAGTTTGACTAATGCACTAGCAGGCATACTGAATATTATTGGTTTCTGATTGATGACAAATACTAGTGTGTATTATTATATTTAAGTATCCACAGTGTTTCATGCAGCCCCTCTCCCTTAACGTGCATGAACTGCACTGTTAGTGTCTGAGTTGTACATTATCCTTGAACCAAATACATTTTTTGTGCAAGAAATCGAGCAGATTTCTGTTAGTTCAGGCCACAGAAGTCAAGCTCAGCTAAATCAGCTGATCTCAAAGTCAGCCCACATCAGCTGATTCCCTTTTATGCATTCAATTAGGAATTCTCAGGGGCCGCTGTTTAAGCTGCTTTGACCTGCCGACCCCTCCTGCTTCCTCTGCAACCCACCTCCACCCCAGCTCCTCCTTTTTATGCTGTGTCTGACTTAATTCATGTAATTTCTGTTGTCACTGATGCTGCTCTGTTCTCTACCTCGAGGGAGTATTTGCTGTTCAGCTGCCTGCCTTAGCCTTCCCATGTAGGCACGTGGAAGGGCGGGGAGCTCCCAGAAGAGAGCCATATAGGCCTAATCTAAGTTTCTTTGACTAGAGTGGATCTGACTAAATCTACAATACGTTCAGCTATCAGATAGCCTGGACATGATATCGACATCATCCTCGTTCTCACAGGCGGTGGAGGCTCCGTCACTGACGTTAGCTAGCTTAGCCTCCTAGCTATCATTCTTCTCTTCAGCCTGTCTGGTCGTAGCGTGTCCTGTAATAGTGAGGAAACTCACTCCAGCGTTAGCTCGTAGCTAGTTTGGATCAGTAATTGACAACATTTTGACGTTTGCTCCAATAGCATTTTAGAAAATTATTAGACAGGCTTCATTTTACTTAAGAAACAGTAAGATGTTTATTTTTGTTGTTTAAATGACAGTATTTCATTTTCAAATAAAATTGGGTATATTAGGACAGACATGATTAGGCTATTGTTGGTCTCCTTTGGCCCCCCTAACGACTGGGCCCCAGAAAGCCCCCCCACCCCCCATGGGCGGCCCTGGTGGGACCAACGTACTCATGAAAATTAAGTAAATTCAAAGGACTTTTTTCTCCAGTGTACTCACTCCTCTAATCACCTCCTGCGCTGTTTTATCCGCACATGCTTTTGGGCTCAAGTGTCACTGATGACCTGAGCTACAACTTTGACACCACCATTCCTTCACTGCTCCCACATCTGTCAGAGCCACCAGCTGTACCTGGATCAGTGTTCGTACTGCGGCTCCGCTGTGCAGCTGTTTGAGCGCGGTCTCTCCCTCATGGGGGAGAACAGAGAGGGGGAGAGGGGGGAGGTGTGTAAGGGGCGGGGTAATGAAAGTCATGCGTGTGTGTGTGTTGTCGGAGGGGCTCGTGCTGGAGGCGGTGGTAGTGGAAGGTGTGAGCCGGATGATGTGCGCTGCGCGCGGCGGCTCCTCTCCGCTGAGTCGCTGTCCGCGGTGCTGAGAGCGAAAGTCTGATCCGCGAAGTCCTGCGATGTTCACCAACTGTGACGCCAAGTCGGAGTAGCAAAGGAGTGAAAATGAAGTCGATCATCAATGCCTTAAAAAAGGAAGGTAAGCGGCCTCCTCTCTCTTTTTAAACTTTTCACACCGGGAGCTGTCGGACGGTTGGAGTTCGCGCAAAACCGTCAACTTCAGGAATCCACATCTGAGTTTAAACTGCATATCATCACTGGAGGTGTGTTTGTCGTGTCTATTAGAGCGTATACGGAGGTCGGCGTGTATTTAGGCTTTTTGCTTTTGTTCAGACGACAAAGAAAAGGAGGCAGCGCCGGAGGACGAGTTTTTAGGTCAGCGACAGAGCTGGAAAATGTGACTCCAAGGTGGAGGAAAACCACCCACAGACATGTCCCCCCTCACCCGAACAGAACCCGAGCAGCCCGTCCATCTGCCTGCGTGTGAAACCGTGTTGGAGGCTTTGATTCATCCGCTGTTATTTCCTCAATGACGGACGAGACGGAGAGTCCTATAGGCGGCGGGGGGAGCCCGAAATCTGGATTCTGTAGGAAAGAATAGAGACTGAGTGTGCACTTCTCCACCCGATGAGATTATTATTATTATTAATGTGTTGATTGGCAGCGCTGACTGGATTCATGGAGCTGTTAGATGTAGTGAAATGTGTGCAAAGGTTGCAGGTTTGCTCCAAGCTGCAGCATTTATGATGTGAGCAGCACAAGGGTTAAATATGTTTAGTCTTGGCACTACATGTACACATTCTCCTTTCCAAAGAGGGGAATAAAAAGGCCCTTGAGGCAAATAGTGATTGGTGATTCAGGGCTATAAAAAATTAAATTGACTCGACTATTTTTGGAAAATAAAAAACATACCCACTGGTGCCTCAGCTTCTGCAACAATGACGTCAAATCAATGTGTTTAAATGTGACTTGTTCCTCATGTAATACAGAACTTGTCAGATCTGATCTTCAGCGCTGAAAGTTCTTTTTCATGGTGGAACGATCCAAAACTGAAAACTGTTTCCTGTAAGAAATTCATGATTGTTAACGTTAAATTCAGCTCCATCACGGTGTCACAGCCAAAATGTAAAATTCAATCTGAAATCCTGCTTTTTCTTCCATGAAAAACACTTTAGAGACTATAAATACTCTGCGGCGAGCGGGAAAACAAGGTTTCGGAACTTGTGAATCATCATTTTGCGTCACCACTGACAGTGTAGTTTCACATATTTGTAATTTACCCATCTGTCGTCTCATAGGCACAGGCAAAGCATTGCATTGTGGGATTTTTGTGAAATGTAAGGAAGTCTTTGCGCTCCATTGTTGGATGTGAGTCCATATATTCGATATTCTTAATTCAGGAACTGAAGGGAACCAGGAGGAGCTGGTCTCCCGTCTTCAGGCTCTCAGACACATTTGTCTCACATAAGAAAAGATCATGTGATGCACAGAGAGAAGGATCTCGTTTAGTTCAGCTTCAAACCTCTTTAAACGTGTCTAAACAAAGTCTCAGTGCAGGTTCTCTTCCACCAACATATTAAACACTTTCATGCTATGACAGAAGCCACATGTTCATTCACTTTAAACAGAATAGCTGATGGAAATTTTAAATATTGCATTTTCTCCCTAAATGTGCAGTGTTGGTTCAACCAAACACGAGTTAATAATTTAGAGATATTGAGCCTGACGGACATGAGAGGAGACAACAACCTAAAAAACTCACCCTCCAAAATGATCCAATCTGCACAGTCAGAGCTGCGGCTCAGGAGGTCGTCCACCAATCAGAAGGTTGGTGGTCCGATCCCCGGCCCCTGCCGTCCACATGTGGAAGTGTTGCAACATACTGAACCCCGGTGTGTGAATGGTTATCGCTCTTGTTGAGCAGGTAAGGTCTGGTTTTTGATTGGTTGATATGATAAAAGAAAATATGCACAGCCCAAACAGGATCAGGATCGGGTCGCCTCCAGTGTTGTAAATAGAACCTAAAGGTCATAATAAGGAAAAGTAAAGGCATCATGTAAAAATATTACTTTGGTAAAAGTGAAAGTCTTGAAATATCTTCGGAAGAGGATTAAGGCCACATGTGAAAAATGTATTTGAGTTCGGACTTTTTTCTCAGAATTTTGAGGGGAAAAAAATTCCCAAAATTTTTTTGCATGTGGCCTCAATCCTCTTCTGTAAATATCTGATATATAAATCTCCATAATTATCAAGAAAACAGGTAAAATGAAATTATACATATTTACATGTATGTATATTCTGTATACGATTATATTTTGTATTATTATACTGTATTCTAGGGGTCGAATGATTATTGGCCTGGCTAATTATCAGATCTGATATTCAGCCTTTTTCTGATTATTGGTGTAATATTCACACAGAATATATCAGTATGACCTGTTTAACAGCAATGTTACAGCTATGAGATGGTAACGAATATCCTCATTGGTTGCTTAACATGCTTGATTGTGATTGGTCCATAGTATGGACAGACCGAGTATGTCGCAATGTGTGTGAGAAGTTCGGCTTCCTGCTAAACTATCTAGCCTGCGTGTCTCCCGTCATTAAATAAACGAGTTGTGGGGATATGTTTTATACACGCTGTACGAAACAAGACGATAGGAATCAGTGGTTGTTTGTTTGTTTGTTTGTTTTCATGCCTGCGTGCTGCCAACAGCCGTGGCCGGAGTCATTATTTTTTTCAGGTTGTCCGTCCGTCCGTCTCATTCTTGTGAACACGATATCAATTCGATTTTGGTGATCAGAGGTCAAAGGTCAAGGTCACAGTGACCTATTAAACAGATTTTATGTAAACAAATGTCAAACAGCATAATGAAGATGAATTCATGACATTTTATACCCAAAAGGTCAAACTTTACTGTGACATCATAATGTTCTGTAAAAACACTTTTCAACACCGTCATTTAGGAACAGAAGGGGAGACTAGATTGTTTAGATCTTCTGTGCTGATGATTGAACATGTGTGTGAAGAATCCACGTCTTTGCAGCAACATCCATATTTGAAGCATTGTAGTCCACCACGAGCTCTTTGATTGTGTTGATATTGATCTTCAGATGATTGTTGTTGCACCATGTGACCGAGCTCTCTGTCAGTCACTACATATATTATATGAGTCTGGACACACGTGGATGGAAACTGTGACTTGACTGGTGCGCGGAGGCAAACAACCACGAGGCGGTGATTCTAGTTTTTAAATATGATTGCTAATAAAATACATTTATTTTAAAAAAGTGCAACTTTGGCTCTGATGCAATCTGCAAATTCAAGTTATCAAATAAATGTTATTGAGTAAAAAGTAGTTTACGCCTCCAATATGTAGTCGAACGGAAGTATGAAGTAGCAGGAAATGGAAGCACTCAAGTAAAGTCCAAATACCTCAAAAGTGTACTTACGTAGAGTACTCGAGTAAATACATTTAAAGTTACATTCCATCACTGGTAGCCTGTCCCACCAGTGTATGAATGTGTGTGTGTGAGTGGTTGAATTCAGTCATTCATAGTCCATTTACCATCATGCATCATTCATAAAGGTCATGTGACCCTCACAAAAATGATGTTCAATCAAAAAAATCAATCAATGCATATATCAATATATTAAATCAATGGAAATAGTCCAGGAAACAGTTTTTTGATCGTTGGAGACGGGAGACAGGAAGTTTCTTCGTTAAAGGCGGGAACTCACGTCACACATGTCGGACCGATAATGATCATGATTCAGGCTTCATGACCGATCTGGGCCGATCGTTGACGGTCAGGAGATCGCACGGTGTTTAATGATTCAAATGATTAGCCTGTTGACTGTCTGTAGTTCCTGATTTTCAGCTTGTTTGTTATTTACAGCTGGAAATCGCTGACATCACGTCAGAGAGTAATCTAATCAGGCTTCAGTTCAGCTGCTGCAGCTCAGCTGAAGGTTACCTGACGTTGGTGAAGTTCTCTCTCCTCAGTTTGTCCTCCATTATTGTCCAAATTTAGAGCTTTTTGCTCTGTTTTCTTTCACTTTTCTGTGCAGATTGCAGCTTAAATTAGCAAAGAGGCGACCTGGTGGCCTAGAGGTTACGGTGTTCACATCTGGCCTCCTTTCCTGTCACCTCTCTTCTGTTGCTCTCTCATAAATTGTAGGTGCAGAAACATGCAGGAGTGTGCTGGTCGCACTGTGTTGTGTCTGTGCTCCTTTCAGGCTGCCAGAACTAAAAATCATCATTATGTGTGAAAGTCTTTGAAGGTTCTCAGTAATTTTACTGTCTGTTCTCAGGTTAAGGAAAATGTAAACACTTATTTATTGTGCACATGACAGACCTGAGCTCTACAGTATATTAATATCTGTGGACGTCTATAACTGTTGATTGTTGGCTGTTAGATTGTCTGCACATTGAAAGGAACAATTTGTGACCCTCCATCAGTTCTCAGCCAGGCCGGTTTTAGGTTTTTCTTTCTGTATCACCGCGAGGAAGGAAACATGTGACCGGGCGGGATGTAAACATTAATGGCGTCCTCCTCAACTGAGCTGCAATGTTCGCTACCTTAGTTAGCTTACGTAGCTATAGCCTCGCGTCCATGAGTAGATGCACGTTTCCTTCTGTGCTGTGTTCAGAAAGAAAATAGTTCCTCCATGAAACTGCTCACAACAAGGTCTGTGGATTACTGAAAGACTGTCCTCCTGTATCTTCTCACTGTATTAACATCATGTCGACATCATCATTTAGCTCGTCAGAGTGCGTCCACTCTCTCTGACCTCTGACATGCGTTCTGTGTTTCTAGAGCATTTAATTCTATGGATTCAGCTGATTGCTTTTTCCCTGTTACATAAGATGGGTTGTTTTGAACCCCCCCATCTTTTTTCTTCATAATTACTTTGTGTGAGCTTCAGAGAAATGGAGCAAGTCTAGTGTTCAGCTGAAGTTCGAGCTCGTCCCGCCACTTTGCCTGCTAGCTCCTAAATGTGCTAGCTCATTAGACGTTAGCACCTCTTCTCTTCATCAACACGTCTGCTGTAGAGAGGCAGAAAGGTCTGAGATATTAGTTTGGGGAGGGTGATAATGTCTCAGTGAATCCCCTATCAGATGTTCAGGCTGCCAGGAAGCGAACAGCAGGAAACCGCACCACAGCTAACAGGCCACCACGCTACCCTGGTACCATTGTATTAATCAGCTCGTAATCAGGTTATTGGAATGGCTGCAGGCACCGTTGTGCGCTCCCCGCCCTGCAAGGAGAGCTGGCGATGGCAGGCGTCATCTCAGGGTAATGGAGGAACGTGTCCGCGGGGAAATCAAGGCCAACCTCCATTACTGGCTCAGTCCGACAGTCTAGAACTCAGCTCTGCTCATGTAATCCAGCTAATCATGCTAATGATGATCAGAGAGGGAGAGCAGTGTGGAGCCCCAATCATCAATCTCAGTTCAGACATCTTTCCTGTATTTATTGAGGCAAGAAAGAGATATGGATAAAGAAAAAGACAATAACAGCAGAGAAGGTGCACAAGTAGAATCAGTACAGAAACATGTGCATGTACACGCTCTCCTCGCAAGTGTGACGTCACCGAGAGAAAAAATAGCCCAACAGAAGAAAAGGGTGAGCTATTTAAATCTTCTCCATCTCATCTCCTTCCCTGTGGTATATACGAATGCTGATATGCACGTCGTTCCCAGCACAGCACTCTCATGGCTGACGTCAGAGGAGTCACATGACCTGGACTCCAGTCCCAAAATCTGATGGCTTTAGACTTGACAAAATCACAAAAAAAAGAATTGCAATTCAAAGTTCTCAGACTTCAACACCAATGTTTTCACTTTTGACTTGAAAATATGTTCCGTCAAGCCCAAAGATTTAAAAGTATGCTATTTAAAAATCGTGCCGCAATCCATTTATTTCCTTCACTTCCTGAATCAACTCATGTTAACGAGATGGGTCCAAAACTGACACACGCCAAGCAGCAAATGTGGGCAGATTTTAGGTTTGGTGAGTAGCGCAAGTTGTAAATTAGCTGTAAGCTAGCGAGTAACGACAGTTCATCAGTTCAGCCACTGTCTGAAGTCAACACTCACCAGAGACTCCAGTTCTCTCCCTCCTGTTTCCTCTTTCCTCCCTCATGAAGTCCAGTTCCCCTCCAGTCAGCATTACAGAACAGAAACACCCGACACGTCCGTGACTCGCTGCTTCAGACAGGTTGATAAACGAGAGTGAAGATAAATCCACGTTTAATCCCAAAAGTTTCAAAGTAAACTCTGAGCTCTCCGGCCGGTAAACAGCTCCGGATCAGTCCTCCGGGCGGTGCCCCCGGCTCTCTCCTCCAGAGCAGAATCATGACTTCATTCGACATTTGAAGTTGCACAAAGTCGAGGCTTTGTTGTTAAAATGGCTCTTCATTTGGTGAAGAGTCAAGACAATTTAATTCATATAGATCAGAATCACATACCTCTGTCCTCAGACCCTCGATTTGAGTGACGAAAAACTACCCAAAAAAACATGGAAGGAACCTCAGGAAGAGCCACAGAGGAGGAATCTCTCTGCCAGGACGGACGGACGTGCAACAGATGCCGTTTGTACAGAACAGACCGTCAAATTCCTCCTACCACCTCTGGCAGGTTACTGTCTTACATGGGTTGTCTTTTGATTTATAGTTTGATTGTTAGACATCAACAAATGGATGTTTCGTATGTGACGTGAGGCTGTATCATGTGTCTCCCACATTAAATGTCTTTCAATGGGTTTTCTTCTATTGTTGATACAGAGTGATGTTGGGCTGAACATGTATTTTTCCAGGGATGCACATGGATTTTCTTCTCCTCGACTGATAACCGTTAATTACCTGCTTCTCATGGCTGATAGTTTCATGTTTGTGTTTTAAGGCTGTAGTTTCTTCTTGCTTTGCGGTGAGTAAAGTGAGTGGATAGCGCCCGCCCACACCAGCGTGACGTTGAGTTGTGTTTCTCCAAACGTTTATTCCGTTTCTTTTGCATTTTTCGAACAAACACTGCAGTCTGAACCGTCGTCCTGAAAAATGACATATTCATCAAAAAAATCATGTTTTTTATTTGGAGCTTTCACAACTTCTCAGCAAACTCTCTCAAACTCAGACGAGGTCTTTCAATGTCTGACAAAAAATGTTCTTTTTCTTTACCGCCATCATTCAGCAACTTCTTTAAATTTTAATTCCCAAGTTCATTCATATGATAATAGACAGATTGATCATATCCACCTTCCCTTTTGTAAAGAGAAACATGGCCAGAACTCCTTCAGGTATCGTGGCGTACAGATATGAAATGCCAAAGAAGATGTGAACCAGAGTTCGTCATGTTTAGAAATTTCATTTAAAATCACATTTAATTCATGATGTCTACGTAGTTCTAGTACCCAGTTTTCTCTTTTTCTTTGTATGCTATTGATTGGATCATTGTCTATTGATTTGTTTTTCGACGTATTGTGTGATAGCTATGGCTGGAGGCATAATGTTTTCAGGTTGTCTGTTCGTCCTGTTCTTGCGAACACGATATCTCAGGAACACCTTGATGGAAATCCTTGAAATTTGGCACAACCATTGATTTAGACTCAAGCATGAACTGATGAAATGTTTGTGGTCAGAGGTCAAAGGTCAAGGTCACTGTGGCCTATTAAACACATTTTTAGTCATAACACAAGGATTCATACGCTAATTCTGGCTTGTTTAGATCTTCTGTGCTGACAGGTTGAACGTGTGTGTGAAGAATCCATGTTTCAGAATTTAGAGCTTCTTTGCAGCAACATCCATATTTGAAGCAT
>JBBPCS010005686.1:0-10317 GCA_037974645.1 Hollardia meadi
ATATATATATAGATAGATAGATAGATAGATAGATAGATAGATAGATAGATAGATAGATAGATAGATAGATAGATAGACAGATATAGATATATATATATATATATATAGATAACATTCCCCATCACCATCGACGGAAGAAAAGGTTTATATTTCTTCCTCCTTCCTCCGTTTGGCACCGGCCCTGCATCCACGGCATCTCCTCTTCAACTTGCCGGGGATTTGGGGTCTTGCTCCCGGCGGTAGTATAGTTCTGGAGAGCACAATCAGCTGATCTCGGAGGTAAACAATACTCCTGCTCCCATTGGCATGGTTACCCAACACAACAAAAGTTGTTAGTGCAAGAAGTGCAAGAAGTCATGCCCATTTTTATATTGGAACTGAGAGATACACTGACATCTGGCAAGGCACTTCTTGAACAGGGCCTTTCCAGCCACACCATCCCCGAAGCAGACCAACAACTACTCCGTGTGTGTGATGGGGACCGTGCTATGATGTTTAATTATTCTCAAAAGTCACTTGAAAACCATGCGCAAGCATATGATATGAGAGCAAGTGGAAAACCATCCTTGCGAGGGAGAACTTGTGCTCTGCAAGCACACTAACATTAAACGTGAGTGGAAAAGCATCCTACTAGCAAGCATTTGTGCTGCACAAGCACGGTGCTGTGACGACCCTCCTCCATGCTTGCAACTGCACAACATGCTCGCTCGATTGCACAGGCTATGCTTGCTGTGAAACTGAATTCTGAGACTTCGGAGGCGAGTATTGGGTGGTCTCGTCCCTTTGATTGATCACTTTGTTTTGATGACTGACACATTCAAAGCCTGGCTGTTGCCTTGAGAGAACAGTCCGTGCTATTGTAGCTGAGTCTTTTTTCCCCCTCTAAATACGCAATTGAAGAGGCACCAACTCAGGAAGACTCTGTTTATGTAAATGGTAAATGGTAAATGTCCTGTATTTATATAGCGCCTTTCTAGTCAGCTTGACCACTCAAAGCGTTTTACACTACAAGTAGGCATTCACCCATTCACACACACATTTATACCCTGGTGGCAGTGACTACCTTGCAGTGTGCCACCTGCTTATCAGAAGCGGTCACCATTCACACATGTACTCACAAACCGATGGCGCAGCATTGGGAGCAATTTGGGGTTCAGTATCTTGCTCGAGGACACTTCAACATGTAGATTGCAGGGGCCGGGGATTGAATCACCGAGCTTCCGATCACTGGACGACCGCTCTATCACAGCCGCCCCCACATCACACACACATTTATACCCTGGTGGCAGTGACTACCTTGCAGGGTGCCACCTGCTCATCAGAAGCGGTAACCATCCACACACATGCACTCACACACCGATGGCGCATCATCGAGGGCAATTTGGGGTTCAGTATCTTGCTCAAGGACACTTCGACATGTAGACTGCATCTAGGGACAGGGGAACGAACCACCGACCTTCTGATCACTGGGCGACTGCTCTACCACAGACAACAGACGCCCCATGTAAATATACAGCATATAGCTATAAATAACAAGGCTAATGTTAGCTACATAGGCTAGCGAATTTAGCTTTTTTGTCCATGGCTAAATCACTACATAAGACTCTCAAGCTATATGCTGTATATTTAAATAAACACCTTGGCAAAGTAGATGCAGGTTTGCCTCCCTATCCCGAGCATGGGGAGGAGGACACATAGCAGAATAACTCTCGACCTAAATGAGCTTCTTAAGCTCTTAGGAACAAAGGAGGGGTTTGGTCTGAGAGTCATGCCACCGTGGTCACCCTGGAGTAACTAACAGCAGGGGTTAACCGACAGGGCAGTCAGCTCACACACCCTCTTGGCTGAAGTCAAAGCGAGCAGCAAAGCTGTCTTGAATGACAATGCCGACAGAGAGGAATATTCCAGAGGCTCATAAGATAAGTCTGACATCAAGGCCTCGAGAAACCAGCAGTAAATCCTATTGGGGTGAGGAGGCACGCGTGACCGGCCACTGCCTGATGACAAACCCCTGGGTTTGGTAGTGGTGGGATGAGACAGCCCCCTGTCCAGCAAACACTGCAAGAAAGAAAGAACTACCTGACTGCACATCTCCGGGGGTCCAGACTCGTTTCCTCACACTAGCACTGGACTCCCAACTACTTCGCCCTGAAATAGGCAGTGGTAGATTCCACCTTAGCCGCCTGGATGGTCTGTATAACCGGAACAGACAATCCAGCTTGCCTCAACCTGTCACTCTAATGAGTCAAACCTGGAAAAGCTGGCCCAAAGTGGGCAGAAAGCCTATGACCCCTTTTTCCTGGGACAGGGCCCCCCAAAACTGAGAGACTTTCCACAGCTGATCAGCCATCATCCTGCTGTGCTAGGGAGAACCAAAGTGGACAGTGGGTATTGTGGCGGGTGGTGAACAGATCCATCCCCACTGTCTCGAATCCACTCCACCACCATGGAATGAAGCTCCCATTTATCTGGCAGGGAGCAGGCCCTGGACAGGAGGTTGGTACCCCTGTTTTCCAGACTCAGGATGTGGAGAGCCCTCAGAGACAACAGGTGCTCCGAGGCCCAGCACCACGGGTTCTCTGCTAGCTTCAACAGTGCAGCGGAGCGGACTCCTTGCCTGTTGATGTAAGCTGTTGCAATGTAGTTGTTGGTTCTCACTAACACATGTCTGCCCTGAAACAGGGGTGCAAAGTGTTTGAGAACCAAGAACACTGCCTGAAGCTCGAAAAGGTTGACTCAGAAGGCTGCCATGTGCTTCCTACTAATCTTCCTAAGCAGGTTCCTCCCCACCCTGGCAGTGATGCATCGGTGAACACGACATATACAATGTCACCTGTCCCAACAGGGTCACCACCGACAGACATTGGGGGGATCCCCAGAAACGGACATCATTCTGCGCCGAGGGGGGACTCTAACCAGCATCGCTTGTGCCTCTTGGCATCCAAGCCTGGCAAACCATCTTTACAGACGATGCATGTGCAACAGCCCCAGTGGCACGACTGGGTGAGTTGCAGCCATGAACCCCAGTGCAGTCACGGTCAGCTCCATAACTGTGGCACATCACAGCAGCCTCTGCACTGTTTGAAGCAGATCTCTCCATCTGGGTTCCAACAGAACGGCCTGGAGCCTGCAGGAGTTCAGCACGACCCCAAATTATTCCACCCATTGAAGAGGGTGGGGGCTGCTCTTCCACCAGTTGATCAAAATCCCAGCCGGGACGAGTGCAGAATCAACTGGGCTGTGTTAAAAATGTCTGTGAAGAAGGCGGCTGGCTGAACCAGTTCCAACAGCTGCTTGACAGTCAGCATGCAAAATGTTTTGCAGGTGACGCACCTGTTCAAACGATGGTGTAAAATGGGTCTGAAACCTCCCATCTTCTCAGGAACCAGTAAATACCCGTAAAACCCTTTCACCGCCTGCTAGACGGAAACAGCAGCAGTGTAAATGTGTGCACAAGTAAAGCCCTAATGAACAGTGTAACAGCAGAGGGTTACCACATAATTTCCTCTGCTTCGCGCATATCGTGACAAAATATATTTCTCCCTTGAGGAGGAAAACAGTCTGTCACTGCCTCTCTGTCAGAGAGGGAGGGTAACCGTGCATGCTGCTGCGTAGGCTGGTTGTCATACGGACAACCCCACTCCAGAGGGAAGAGAAGGAGGGGCCGTATGTGTGAATTAATCTTAGACACATTTGCCTGCGAGAGCCTCATGAGAGGGCCAGGCGACAGGTGTATGTGAAAGCAGGGCAAAGCAGAGGGAGGAGGAATCATCTCTTTTAGAAATGTAATTTTTTGCTATCAAAACATTTCTTAGAACAAGATTAATAGCAGGCACATCCTCAATACAACCGGAGGTGGTGGAAAAATGGGCTGCCAGCCTCCTCACAGACAGTCATTCCTGTGCAGCACGCATGCTCCAGACTCTGGCTAAAGCGGAGCTTTGTCTCTGCAGCCTCAGAGGCGGCGGCTTTCCTTTTCTCATTGTTGCCATGTTCCGTTTCCATCTGTCCTTCTCCTTCAGCAAGTAAGTGACCGACAGATGGCGGGTGAGCAGCAGGACTCCTCTAGCTTCTTCTAGTGCTGGACAACCAATAAAATCGATCCAAAGAGCCCTTGCACTGAGACAGGAACTCCCAGAAGATCATTACAGTCACATTCGGAAACCGCTGTAAGACCCAGCCCAATGTGATGGGATCCCACTCTGACAGTCCCAGGACCATAATGCATCTCACGGTAGTAGTAACACCTTAAATCAGATTGCACATTTGGCTGATGCTGTGGTCAACAAAACTATTCTGAGAGGGGTCCGGGGGACCTCCAGCTGAAGCGAAGCCAGCGAAAGGCCCAACATTTTGTATGTATTTTGATATTTTGTCAAAATATCCTAGCATCTTTCTGTCACGCTGCAGTGGAGGCATCAGCCACCTGTACACTGACCATCCAGACGACTGAGGTAACAGGAGGGCAGTGATGGCTTTGTAGAGAGAGGGCACGCTGGGGTAGGAAGACTTTTTTTAGGCCCTGCACTCTGAGGAAATCCAAGTTGGCAAAAGGAACTTTGCTCTTTTGAGGTTGTTTCCACAATGCCTCTATATACTGGCAAATTTCAGGAAGGGCAGGCGACACAAAAGCCACTTGCAGGGGGTTTGATAAGCCATCATTGATAAGCCATCAAACCCCCCTATGTTCGTGCAAATTTCTTTGGGGCGAATACGTGATCATGATAGCATTACCCATAGATTCCAGTAGAGGGTAGAGCCTGTGTGAGATAGAACTCAAGTTTCTTTATACAATCTTGTGTTATACAGGTATAATGACAATTAAATTAATTTTGATCTTGATCAAAGCAGCCAGTGGATCAATATGACATTTATTACTGTTCCAATGGAGTATATGTGAATCAACATACCGCAATACGCTTAGACCCAATAAAGCAGTAATTGTAATAGGAGAAATCAAGGACACACTGTGATTTTAAAGCACACAAAATCTTACTTTGAGCTGGTCGTAGTAGCAGTCATACAGGTCCTCTATGTCCATTTCCAAAAAGCGAATCTGGATGTAGCTGTCTCCCTCCACAGTTATGGTCCAGCGGTAGTGAGCATTATTGGGGTACATTCTGGGATAAAGTGGGGATGCTATCTGACCCAACTCCCCCATCAGATCATTACCATACACTGAGAAATAGTGAGGAAGTCAAAGTTAGATATAGAGGTGTCCACAACAAAACTTACATACATGTGACAATTACATCAGGATGATATTTGTAAGACTATTAACAAAAAGAATGGGCTAGTGTGAGTTAAGAAGATGCAATGAAGTATGTGTTGGTGGCATAGTATGGTGGTCAATTTCATTCTTCCTGACCACCAGAGGCAGTATTTAATACTTTGATATCCATCACATGCATGCACAGGAAGTTGGACCTTATACCATAAAGTCACATACACTGGTGAAAGAAGTACTCAGATCTTTTACTTCAGCAAAAAAAAAAAACAATAGCAAAGTGTAGAAATATTCTTTTACAGGGAAAAGTCACACATTAAAAATTTTACTTAGGTCTGAATGAAAATGCAAACCTATGAGACCATAAACCATCAGCCAACTTCTGTAGTTTGATCCACTTTATTCATTCACCTCTCCCAACTTGTTACTAGCTATTCAGTCAGCACAATCTAAACACCTTTTCAATGCTAAATTGCAAAACTAATTAATTTACTACTTATTAAACATATGGATTTGACAGGACATCAGACATTAAAACATGGTGGCAGAAGAGGAACCTTCACACCGAAACACAAACAACGGGTCAATCAAACAGCAAGACATTCTTGGTTCTTCCAGAGTTCATTTGATAAGCTAAAGTGCCAGCTAGCTAAACAGCTAGCTGACAAAACTTGACTTTTTCTTTTCCTGTATCGAAATCTATGGACATGAGAGCAACACATATAACAACTGCACATTCTTTAGAGCATAATGGGAAAACTACGAGATTGCAAAAGGACTGGAAAAAAGTGTGGCCACTTTGTGACTGTAATGGGGAAAGAATGTCACTTGATTCATGGATATCTTTACATGCCAGAGATGGACAGAGCTGACCCAAAATAATTCTGGATGCACTAGAAAAACATTTTTAACCTTCCAGAAATGTGATCTATGAGCAGTATGTATTTAACACCACACAGCAGAGTCAACATGAATCAACACAGCAATATGTTGCAAACCTGAGAAAGCTCACCGAAAAATGTGACTTTACTCAACTGCAAGATGAAATTATTCATGACAGGCTAGTGCTTTGGATTAACGATGCAAGTACATGGGTACAAATGCTAGCTAAGGCAATAGAAATGCTTACAGTCAACTTGCAAGCACAAATTTTAACTGTAGCCCAACTGGGTTATCGTAGCTCTGATCCTGGCTTTCTTCCCTCTCTTACTGGGATGATTGCGTAGCTTGCTGTGACATATGGTCCCGCTAGTCTGGCTGGCTGGAGATGCAGTGGCAGAGATTAAAAAAAAAAAAAAAAGGACTTCTAACGAGCACTACTCTAATTTAACCACTTGAGAAGAATCGCTGACTGTCACAGGAAGATATATTTGTGTGTCATGATGTGTCATTGATAAATCATTGTATTTGCATGTAAACACAAAACAAGTGCGGGCCGAGTACTAATCCCTGTGGAACATCATATTTGACCTGGGAGCAGAAAGACATAATAATATTGAATGCAACACATTAACAAGGTTATGACTGGATAGATCAGCAGTACATTGGCTGGCAACTTCTTTTCAGTTTGGAAATGAAAGTGAGCTTTGAGATTAGTCTATAATTGTTGAGTGTTTGTAGGTCAAAGTTTGGTCTCTTTAAGGGTGTAACCTCAGCTGTTTTAAAAATCAGTGGGAACCAGAGACTTTCGTTTGTAATTTTGACAGAAAGGGTTGTAAAAATTCTGCCCTAATCTATTATTACCCATTTTAATTTGAATTTATTCATGGTAATGAAACATAGCCTATTTAATAGCATTTAATTTAATTTATGCATGACAATACTTTATATTGCATTGCATATTGCATTGCATTGCATTTATAAGGGCATGAAGAGAAAAGATTAACAAAGATCATGCGGTCACGCCACATGAAGCAGATCTTTTTTTTTTTTTCTTTTTTTTTTACAGTGACAGTGAAGGGCACTTAAACACTGCAGCTATAAATAGGCAAATATAAACGTTTCAATTTTACAAAATTAGACAATTGGAATTAAAATATTAAAGCTGCAAACAGAGTGGAACTGGCTCTTGCACCCAAGTGACCATCGGGCCATGAAGAAGTTGAGCCTTCATTTCTGGACACCGTAAGTCGACATGGCTCTGAATTTTCGTGTGTTTTGCACACTACACAAAGAAGTATATAGTCACTTTCTGTGTGCATTATGTGGCACCAAAGAACACCTACTAATTAAACATAAAGTTCCAGTATATCAAGTATGGTCCACACCATGAAACTATTATGTGAATCAAATGAATCAATGAATCAATCGCACGAGGCTTACTTCCTGTTGCCAGTTGGTGGCGCAAGGACTATGACTTATTTACTTCCTTCACCACTGTGCATCTTGATGTTTGGTTTAATCTAATATTATCAATTAAATTAATAATTAAATAGAATGGGGTGTTGTGATGTATATACCTCAATATAACCCTCAAATGTTATTAAATACTGATGACATATTTCCTGTTAGGGAAATTACTACTGCCTTGATAACAATAACAGTGTTATTAATAGATAGAAGACTGGTAAAGTATCTTCATACACGGACACTCACAGTGTGAGAAGGTGGCTCTGAATCCTGCTCCGCTAATTGATGCATCTGAGACAAACTTAACCCACAGGATGTGACCAATCACAGAAGTGTAGTTGGAGGGGAGTGTGTTTCCAGAGAAACAACCAACCAGAGGCCCAGTGGAATTGCCCTCTCTGATTTCCAGGTAGTCGTTTTGACAGCCAGAGTCTCCCTGCAGGTGAAAGACACTGAACAAAACACAAGAAGACTGTTACTTTAAATTGTGTGAATGAAATTCAATAATGAAGTATCCTCTAAATATCATAATTTTCTTTTACCACTCTTTTCTTTTAACACATAAATATAATAATCAGCCATAGACTAATTACGGACAAAATGACAAAAACAAGTTATGAAACATGTAACAAGAAAGTGCTCAAACAGGGAGTGTGCTCAGGTCAACTTGCTGGTAATGTGGCTTAGTTTGTTTTTACTATCTCTGTTCAATTTAATCGATCCATTCTAACCATCGAAACATGACAACTTAAAAAAATAAGCTTGAGATCACACCAGCCTACAAATGAGTCATCTGGGAAAAAAAAGAGATTTTGGCTCTCTTGGCTGTATTTGTAAATAGCAATAGCAAATTGCTGTCAATACCAGTATGAATGTGTTAAGAATGTGGACAAAATCTTCTAATTGTATACTGGCTGATTTAAAAAAATAAAATAAAATAAACACACAACCACCTTTTGGACCAGAAGTTATTTTGGCCAGTAACAACGTATGGCTTCTGAAATATTTGCATGAATTTTGATTGCATGTTCACTTTTGTTTCGTAGTGCTTTTCAGTTCTGTTTCAAGAAGGAAACTTATCTGAATGAAAACAGTGATGACTTCTTTTGTAATATTTTACTGTATAAAATTCAAATGATCATTTCCATTTGTATTCCTTATTCCACACTAGCCTTTTAGAGCAGCCTTTATTAAGGTATTTATTTAAACAAAAATGACAGTCATTTTCTGATTTCAACTGCTCAGTTCTAAGGATTTGCTGCTTTTCTCTCTGTTTTATGTCATTATAAACTGAATATAGCTTTGGAATTGTTGATCAAAACTATTCATCTTAAGACATGGCTTGGAAAATTATGGAAGGTATTTTTCTATAGCTTCTCATGTTTTACAGACCAAATAACTAATCGAATTAGATTACTTCAGGAAATAACAAC
The DNA here is from genome assembly GCA_037974645.1 of Hollardia meadi. NCBI lineage: Eukaryota > Metazoa > Chordata > Actinopteri > Tetraodontiformes > Triacanthodidae > Hollardia > Hollardia meadi. The sequence goes on from JBBPCS010005686.1 coordinate 9,010, forward strand.
AAAGAAATGGTTGCAACCCTAATCATTTTTTGTATTTTGAGCTGTACCAAGGTTTCAAATGCTTCTTGTCTCTGCTTAGCTGTGATGGACCTCTTTCTTAACACTTTTTCTTCTTTCACCACCTTTCTTCTCCTCTCTGCTGCACATAAGAATGACTGGCAGTAAAACTCCCCTAACTGCATTGTACACCGTTGTGTCATTTAAAAGCATGCACATCGGATACACTACACAGAAGTAGTAGTCAGGTTAACAAAGACACAGATTTTACATGTCTATAGTGTGTGGGATTTTACACTGAAAACAAAAGAAGTTTTATGACCCACAACATAGACTAGCAGCAACAAAGGATGAGAGTGATTTGCTTTGAGAAGAAAATCACTTCCAACCCCCCAAAAATGAACAACAGTCTGTGGACAGGTCGGACAAAGATGAAAGAGGATATTCACATCTGACACCAGAGGTCATCTTTGAACAAAGACAGGGGTATGCAATTACTTGTTATGACCAGAAGTACAAAAATTTGCTGAAGGTTGTTGGATGCTGTTGAAAGCTCCAAATAAAGCTAATAAGTAAACCTTGAGCTTTGAATATCTCATCACAGATATGCGTTTCCAAGGTCAGAAATGAACCTCCACACTCAAATTGACTAACATAAATGAGAGCTGGAGACGATTCCCTGGTGAGCTTCTGATGGTCCACACACACTCCACATTAGGCGGATAAGGATCTGGATAGTTGGGACTGTTAAATGCACCACTCTCCATCACCAGATCTCCTCCACAACCTGAAAAGAAGAGGTAGGTGAAAAACATGAATTGTCAGTGATAATTTCTAAGTATGTCCAGCTATAACTGTTATCAGTATGTCCTGGTATGTCTTACTGGAGGTGGATGCTGAGTAGGTGGCTCTGAATCCTTTTTTGGAGATGGAGTGGTCAGAGATGAAGTTGACCACCAAAGAGTTACTGAAGGATGTCACTGGGTGAGGTATTTCAATGCCGCAGTAGCGCCCTGACAAGTGTTGCATTATATTTTAATAGGAATTAAGGCTACACACAATTTCACTAATCAAACAAGCTACAGCTACATTCAACCAAATTCAGCTCAGTAATGTCATCACATACTGTATCATTGTTAGCTTATAGCTTACATGAATTTTGTTTCTTGGCGAAAACAAGCTAACCACAGCAGACAGTCTGCACTCTCTCTCTCAAAGACAAACACATAAAATCCCTCATTACACACACACACACACACACACACACACACACACACACACACACACACACACACACACACACACACACAC
>JBBPCS010005687.1:0-10317 GCA_037974645.1 Hollardia meadi
AATATTTACACATTAGCTTTTACAGATTTTTTTTTTTTTTAACACGTTGGTCAAATTTCAAATGTGGGTCCAACATTAGACCTAGATATTTGACCTTTTTTTTTTTTTTTACATAAAGTGATTTTTTCCAGAAGATAACAGTTTGCACAATTTCGGTCTGAACCCAAATTGTAATGGGTGCAGGTAATTATTAGTTCCTAGGTGGTTCATTAATTGCATTGCAACAGCATTTTCCAAAACCTTTGAAGAAACAGGAATGATACTAATTGGATACAGCTGAAGAGTTACAGCTGGCCAATCATGGTGTCATGGTTTGGGGTTTAGTTTGTTATTTCCTGTTTTATTTTGGAGTTTTTTTTCCTCATGTGTCATGTCTCGCTTCACACTTCCTGTCTTTGTTTCTTTTTTCCGCCACTGTGATTGTCTGCCCCACTCTGATTAGTTTCACCTATGTCCTGTTAACCTGCCTTTCCCTGTGTATTTAAGTCTATGTGCTCCCCTCTGTCTTTGTCAGTTCGTCATCCTACCTTGTTTCTCAGTGTGTTACCTTGTCTTTTTTTTTTGCATCTTTATTTTGTGGACCTTGTCTGTTCTTTTTTATTATTATTTGGGATTTTAGATCATCTGCCTCTGCCTTGTACCTTGAGTCAGTTACCTTTTTGTTTAATAAATATCACTGACAGCTCCCTTCATGTCAGCTCTGCCTCCTTAGTCTGCATTTGGGTCCATATCCCATAGCCATGGTGGCTGCCAAACAATCCACTGTTTGTAAAAAAACAAACAAAAAAAACATCAGTTTCTATTCCAAATGGGCTTCTTCCTGAAAATGTCCAGTCTTATACCATGTATATCAATATATATCATTATAAAAAGTCCAATGGAGTGCTTATCATAACTGCAGGTTTTTAAACAGAATCTAATGGCTGCAGACTGTCAGTCTTGTTTAACAATCCATGCATCAGCACATCAGTACATCCTGTTTACTCCACTGCTGCTCAGAAAACATGATCAGTGTGTGGAAATAAGAACATTATAAATCTCTATCTCGTTAAATGTGCCACCTGTCATTTAGTAATTTGGTGAAGCATGCATTTCCATTTTGTTTTCCTGTCAAGATAATGGAGTGGAGCCTGATTAGAGACAACACGGAAGATGTAAACATTCTATACATGTACACAGTACACTGCAGTAGATTCATAAAGATGAGGGATTTATTGCTTGCTCTTTCATTTATGTGTGCGATAATGTTTTATTTATGTCTAAGTTTTATTTTGCTGGTTGTATCATCTGAGAGCTATCACGTTTTGTCATGTATCTTTAATATAATTGAATATTCAGTCAAGTGCAGATTAGGTAGATCTCTCTTGGAACAGCAATAACAGGAGTTTACTTACCATATAATTTGTTTTTTGTACACTATCATACAGGCGAGTCGTGGTTAAACTAGAGTACATAAGACACAGCATGCATACTTCTATATTGTAAATGCACATTACTGTAGTCATGAAAACCAGATTAACAAACCCTGGTAGATAAACCATGAAGTTTGTTTGTCTTAGTGAGTGTCCTGAAATATTGTCAAGGTTTTAAAGTGAACATTATTGTTATTTACTGCCATGTAAATGCCACTTTATGTTTCTCTCTATTTTTGTGTGTTTCCTATAAGAAAGATAAGAACATGTGAATTACTTCTAAATTACTAATTACTAAAGGGTGCACACTATCTAGTAATGAAGAAGACTTTCAATGATGAGGAGTGAATGGCAAAAGTTTTCCGATGAAGCCACTGCCCTTTAAAAATGATCTGTTCAGCAAAAATACCTGCTGAATAATAAAACCTTTTTAAACCTTGTTTAAAAACAAGCGGCAGGGAACGATGGCAAAATGAGGAACTGAACTGAGACTAAATAGCCTGCGCTGGTTTCAAAAGTTATAACCCACCAGTGTGTGTGACCAACAGGCCATGATTCTGCTCCCAAAAAGAAACTGCCACTCCAAAAGAAAAAGAACTATGAAGCATTTAAAATATTTTAAAAGCCAATTTATTGATTTTGATTTAGTGTTTTGATGGTAGAAATATACTTTATATACAATTAAATGCTTAGATGCAGATAACAGAAAGGTGAAATAGATACCAGGATTAATAAATGATCTAAAAAAAAGTCTGTTATTAAGAGGGGCAGAAGGTTTGAGATGGAATAAGTTGTGTCTGAAATTAAGGGTCAAGGTGCGGCCTTCAGGAGACGGACCTGAAGGTCGTACATCCTCCCCAAACAAGACGGTGCAGCCTCACACAGAACTACACTGATGGTACAAGCTATGTGGTCTGTTGTAATATGTAATGACAGTATTTCCATTTATTTTTTATGTTTATTTCACAGTTCTAATGTGTGTACATGCTGAGTCAGTCCATGTTCGGCGGCGCTCAGCTATGCTTCCAAATTTGCCCAGTGGCCACTCGCAGTATTGCATATTGAAAAATTCCTCTGTGGGCCATAAAGCATTTTCCCCCATAGACCACCATTATAAAAGAGACGTCTATAAAACTCTCGACAGGACACCTCAAACTGACTCTTTCTATTATGAATTTGTATTCCTTGGAGGAATCTCTTATTCTCATTGGACTTGGATTTGGTATCTACTTCTTTTATAAAAATCATATCAGATATGTTGACGCTGCTAACGATGACAGTATTCTCTTTTACACTTTGCAGTGGCATTATTAATTCCCAACACGGTTTAAACAGAACCGTATCTGTTTACAATTATAACCATATACATTTTCTTGTGTATTGATTATGAGACTGGATTTTATTTTCCTGGGATGTTTTTTAATATCATGCTCATAGCTCTAGTTTGTGGTTTCCAGGTCTTAAATGCTTGTACAGTTACATACAGGGCTGTGTTAGCAAAATAACCAAAATGTGTCCCCTTTATTATTCTGCTACCCCTCTCCATCCCCCCTGAGGTCACTAATAGGCTGACCACGGTCCGAATCCAGACATCCACACATTGTCCTATCTGGACCCGGACTTATAACCCATGAATTACTGAGAGTTATTAAATTTTGATGGAGCATATCTATTTTAAACACCATAGCATTTCTAACCCTTTCAGCACAAGCAGCTCAAGAAACTGACAGACCACTTGCATGCGTTGTAAATCATCTCTCCTGATGCTACTAAGCCAATCAAATCTGTTTATTCTGATAAGCATTGCAACTCAAGATACCAGCAGATATACAGACACACACAGGGAGAGACAAGAGACAAAAGTCAGAGAAATAAGTGAGTCGGACTAAAGTAATTTAACATGACGTGCTCTAAAAAGAGAAAAAGTAGACATTAAAAACAGAGCTTTTAATCAAGAATGAGACTGTTTATGCCAATATGACCTAAATATTAAATGTCAAAATAGTGTACATTATAGAGCTGAATGAACAGCAAACAAATTGTGCAGTGAGCATAAAATGTAATAGTTCTTTGGACTGCAATGAGGTTAAATCTCTGCTGTATCGCCGAGGGATACGTTTCAGGCTCCTACACCCTTCCTGCCTCTGGGCACACACCCGAAGAAGCCGAGGCTTTTTACACTTAGCGTTTTAAATAAACTGCAGATACTGCAGCAACTCAGCAACATTTTTTATTTTCATTTGTTTTATTTTTTCAACCTGGGAACCAGCTTGCTCGGCCATTGTCCATCCCAGCTGAGGACCTCTACCTCCAGGGAGCCACAGCGCCGCACATGAAGTTGGGAAAACTTTAATATTCTACACAGAAGAAGTCACCGCACCATATACTATATGGTTTAAATAGACTACTGTTAAAATGGTACTGTGCTTAGTTTGCTGGAACTATTATCCACATAGCCTGTTCGCTGAAAGGACTTTCAACCACGCGAGTGATCTCAGCTGGCTGTTAAGTTCTTTTTTCTTTTAACCCGATTGGGACCAGCTGAAATCAATGCTTTCACCTAACCAAACTACAACTGAAAACTGAAAATATTTCTTTTAAATACCTGACAATAGCATGTCTAATTCAAAAAATAAAAAGTCAAAATAACATGACTACACCTGGGACAAAAACACCGGTACCCCGCATGTAGCCAACACAATGCTCCAATCATTTAGACTTTGCCCGTCTTTAGGTTTTCTAGCCCAAAATTCCTCATATAACCACCCAAATGGTCTTATGGCAGAATATCACTTTCCATGTACATAGATGTGAGACCATATATAATACATGAAAACAACATGCACTCAGATCAAGGGCTGAAACTGTCATGGAGCTCGCTGAAGCGTGCACTGCTATGTCCCGCAAAACAACGCCCACCCGGGTCCGAGTCCCTTTCCTTCAGGTCTAAAGCTTATAAAATGCGGACAGCGCTAAAAGATATGCATGCACAATGACATGACACACGAAATGTGCTTAGAGGTGGCATGCTATTCATAACCCCTTCCCATGAGATCACGTTGTCCCCTGCCATATTGTCAATAGATTATTGCAAACTTTTTCATTTTCAGTAAAAGTTCAAAAATAATCAGAAAACTGATATTTAAAATCTCTTATGGTTCAAAATTCTGTGTGCAAACGAACGATCCCATATACTGTATACTGTAATTAACACACAAATTAATTAAATGAATTATTTAAGTTTTAATTTTACATGTGTAAAGTGAGTGAGTGATTAATTAATACAGAAAATAATCGGTAGATTGATGAATAATGAAAATAATTCTTAATTGAAAGTTCTAGTTCAGACACAATAACTGAATATTGACACCAAAACCAAAATGATACCTATTTTACGCCTAACTTTGAGAAACATGTTTTCATACAAAATCCAACTTTTCATTCACCAGCGGAAGGCCAACCCTCTCAATGTTAAAATGTCTAAAACAAGCAGCTACAAGTTTTTTCACTGAGATCAGGAATCTGATCTTGGACTAAGTTAACAAGATTAAAAACGTTTCTCCATTTGGCAGTTTTTGATATTCTGTGCTACGAGCACGAGGTTTGATGCCCAGCCCAAGTAGAGTATACTCTACTGCGGTTGACTGAATGGAAACGATAACAATGAATGTCTCGGCTGGAGTATTATATCCACAATACCAACGGTCGTTTCTTATTTTTCATCTGCATTTCAATCCAACCTCATTGTTACAACACCTGAGGCAAAGTCTCTTAATTACACAGCCGTTTGTTCAAGCTTAAATGACACAGGCTGCTTGTGTGGGGTGCCACCGCTGATTCACTGGTATGCTGCCACTGTTTGCAATGTTAGCAAGTCACTTCATGAAGACCAAAGTAAAATTCCAGTGTATGAGTGTATGAGTTTCTTCTTTTGTCAGTGTCTTTGTTTATGCCTAAAAAATACTAGAAAACAAGATGGAAAGATAAGCGCATACAAAACATCTCCACTGCTGCATAAAAGACAGAGCTCATAAAGGGACTGTGGATGTGGAAGGAAAAGGAAAAAGCAGAGGGTACAGAGAGGAGGAGGAGGAGGAGGAGGAGGAGGAGGAGGAGGAGGAGGAGGAGGAGGAGGAGGAGGAGGAGGAGAGATAGCTGCAATATTCATGTCACAAGCAATTGACAAGCCTTTCAGGGATAAACTTATGCAGTCAGTTGCACATAATCAAGACTGACAAATCTACATAGTTAAGAAAATGTAAAAGACTTGCTTTCTGGAACATGCACATCACTGAAGAGATCTGTGTCTACATAGTCTCCCACATCCTCTGAATGTGTGTAAGCCTTCTTAACCACGCACCAAGACCAGAGACACAATTTCAGTGACACAGTGTAGTACAGTCTTTACAGAAGGGAGTCACTTTTAAGATGCACAAAAAACACAAAGCATAGACTTAAATTCTTGCTAAGAAACCACTACATATATTCTCGGTGTCTGAATGTTACTGAATATTTTATTAGCCTACCAAAATGAATAAGTTTCACACTTACGTATTTTTCTGAAGTGATGTTTTCCAGGAGGAGCGTATTTCTGGTTCCAACGGACGATGTTGATATTAAATTTTAATACTGATATTGCAAAATCGGTCGGTTTGTAATATCCCTTAACTTAACCAGTTGTGTATTATTTGGTTAGCCATTGCTAGTGTAACAAGGTCAATTATACAGCAGTAATATGTGTAACAGTGAAATATACATTTGTAATATTTAGTATTATAATTACACAAAATCTGTGTACATTGTTATAACCTGACATGCTTAGGCCTCCATATTCAACATGTGGAACTTTTGAGACTCAGCTTCTGTACCCCTACGTTCACTTTTGGGGGTCCCCCTCCTATAAAGGGGTGTCTCCCGCCCTTACCTCTCCCCTTTTGCTGTTGTACTCCATGGGAGAGGTAAGCGACATTGTGCTTGTAGAAATTTCCCTGTTTTAACGCTGTTAAACTACGTTTATAAGTTTACTTTTCAGCTTAAACTTACTGTGTAATATGCTAACATATTCCTGTGTCATTTAATTTGTGTTGGGGCTCGAGTTATATGGTCACAATTGACGGAGGATTTTGTTATTTACCTCCAAAGATTGCCTCCAAAGATATTCATGGTCTGGGCTTCTTCATTACAACACAACGCAGACGACACTAGAGTCCACCGGTTATACTAGGTCCCATCTATTCCCATTTATTGGAGCTCTCTATATGGTAATATGTTACTCTGTTGAGTGTTGAGGTTATAGGACTATTTGTTGCTTTGACTTTTCACAGTGTAGTTTTGTTTCACATATATCTGGTCTCCTTTGTGTAATGTGGAACAAACACAATATTAAATGTTTCCATCCAGCTGTTTTTATGCACGTTTAAAAAAGCAAAATATCACAAAAAGGTTGCTTGTGTATTGATAAAAACAAAATGGAAACAGACTTAATGAATAAATAATGATGCACATGAAGCGTGCGACTTAAATGTCATTCGGAAACGAAAACTAGCTGCTGACGAAAACATCAGAACTGTGTGAAGCGATGAGGACTGTTATGTTCCTCAATACATGAAACTATCATAAATGCCATATGTCCATCACGTTTTCTACATTGTTTTCATGTGTTTGAGGTTTGACAGGTGCTCTATTAATTATGGGCCTCGCTCAAACCTCCCCACCCCCACGGAGCATTTTCTCGTTTTTCACTCTGATGTTTATATATTGCCTGGTTTTCACAATAATCCCTGTAAATATGTACAAGACTTTACAGTCAAAAGAACACATCGACCATTCTAGGTAAAAATACAAAGAAACCTTTAAGTTGTTAACATCTGTATGACGATATTAAATGTCTATCTTAGTTTGAGCAGGTAACATTTGTACGGGTAGTCGCACAGAACTCACATTTGTATGTTACATTTGTATTTGGGTAGTTTGAAGAAGGCCCTACATCATCTCATTGCACCCTCTTCCTCTGTAACGACTTAATGGCAGCTGGCGCATTACTGTCACCAGCTGTTAATCTGAACGTGCTCAACGTCTAATATTTGAGTAAAAGGAGGGGATGGTTTGTATTTTATTACAGAAAAAGTAAGTAGAATTTAGAGTAATGTACATCTTTTATTATCTTTCCTTGACTCGATCTGATTTGCTTTTTTGCTTTGCTGCCTACTCCGAGGCCAAAGTGTTTTGCTCACAGACTCTTCAGCCGGAGAGAGAAGTGTCTGCTTACTCGGTCTGAATGATCAAACAGATGGTCTTTCTAATCACTGTACCACCCTGTCGCCAAGGAGGGAGCAGGGTGACTGGAGAAAGCAAGAGGAGGGGTAAAAAAAAATCGATTAATCATTCCAATAATTTTGTCAAATGTCAGGCATTTGCTGGTTCTGGTTTCTTAAATGTAAGTTTTTTTTGCTGCTTTTTCGCTGTCACTGTGTTTCACTTCACTGTCGGCTCTGGGAAATTGTGATGAACATTTTTCACAATTTTCGGACATTTCGTAGACTAGAAAATTCAACATTTAACGTGAGAAAGCAAGCAGAATGATCGATCATGAAAATGATCATTAGTTAGTTGCAGCCCGAGGTGAAACAGGATAGAGAATTTTATGTATAAAAATCTAGATGTTTCACGGGGGTGTACCAGTTGAACTCCTGTCCCCACCTCTCAGGAATGCCTGGCATCCAGCGGGCTGCCCTGATTCCCCCTGGCTGGATTCAAGTGAAGGCGAGATCTAAGGCGACCAAGGGCCATTTGTCCAAGAGATCAGTCAGATACCCAGCCAAACCCACCCATGATCAGAGCACCATAAAACACCAGACATTTTGGGTGCTGGAGGGGTTTGTGCTTCACTTTTTTTTTTTAAGTAAAGAAAACAAAACTTCACGTGCCATGAAGAATGTCCAAGTTGTAAAACTAAACACAGTGCTGTCAACTCTTGTTTCTTGATTTTGTATTATCAGTGTGCCACATATTTCTGTCTCAAATGCACATTAGCTTTATTTTAAACCAAGAAGTATCATTCTAATAACGTTATATGACCTGATGCACAATCTTTGCACCTTTACTGATACACCACTGTTATCTCTCAGGAGACAAGACAATCAAAACAAAACCTTTCACCTGTGAGCTGGATTCAACTGATGATGACAAAACTACCCAGGTGGGTCAAAGTCTTAATACGTCTGAAAGTACTTTGTACTTTAACCTCAAAATTATTCCATACCACAAATCTGGGCCTCTGTTAACAAGGTACGATTAATGTTGTTACACTTCAAGTGACCACAGCCCATTGGAGGGGAGAGAGTAGAAGATGTTGCACAGCCACTGAGTGTATTTGCATTTAATGTGTACTTTGTGAGTATTTTGGTTTGAATAAGCCAAAGGTTTTAAAGGAGTGTTGAAGGGGGTGAGGGGGCATGAAGGGAGAAACATAAAGCAAAGATATTGCATGAGGTGGAAGGAACAGGTGCATCCAGGTGTTTATAAAACAACAGGAAGTTAGTTGTTCTGTGGCCACTCTGATCACTCTTATCATTATCTCCGGTGACAACCTTCTTTCCACAACGAAAACGAGACTAAAACTATACGAGAACTGTGACGAATTACATTTTCATGGACAAAAACTAAGCAATCATGTGAAAGACATTGCAAATGAGCTTCCATTTTAATGCAAAGTCTTATTCAACTACAAAATTAGACTAAAATTTCACGAACGAAAACCGGACTAAAATATCTTTTGTTTTTGTTGATTAAACATAAATCAAAAGGCTAAAATTTGACTAAAACTAACATACAATTTCATCAAAAGACTTGAACTAAATCAAAATCAAGTGCCACATTTGTTGTGTTAATAACAACCTCTGTCACATCTCTTTTACTCATTTCCAATTTTGAGTGTTATTTACAGTCTAATTAAAAAAAAAAAAAAAAACAACCCAGACACAAAACCACCGCAGTGTAATATTCCACCTTCCCCACAGGAATGCCCAGACTTCATTCAGGTGTTTTTTCTTACTGCATTCCTCAGTGGAACGACACACCTGTGGGGCTGCGGTATACCACAGCAACGACTTGCCTACCTGCACACACAGGTAGAGTTTCCACCTCCGGTGCTGAGGTGATGTGGCCTCCTGTAATGTGACCCACTGCTCTCTGGGGAGGAAAGGAGCTGGAGAGGAAAGGGGAGAGAGAGAGAGCGATCCAATCTGTCCCCACAGCCTGTCATCTGGTCTGGGACGGCTTGGATCGCTATTCCCAGCCGGTTCTGCATGGGAGCCCAAAAGACTGTGAGGCACAATGGAGGTCTTGTGAGCGACTCAGATACTCGAAGAATATCCCCCTCCTTTAATTATCGACGAGGAAAATCTGTTGACTTATGCATGAAGCTAATAACAAAAGTCACAAAGAAGGACATCCTTTATGTGTGCTGTCATTGTGCTGCTGCAGTGTTTACAAGCACTAAACATTTCCGTAGAAGTTCAGAATATTTAAAAAACTGTTTATGGATATTAAAACTGTTCAATGGTGCATGCCCAGTCTGAATATATACAAACGGCTGTTCTGCACACACAAAGCAGCCTCATTGCTGAGCTCTTGTCCCAGGGGTCGGGACTTCAGCTCCAGAGGTCGAGCGTTTGCTGTGCAGCCACTAATAGACAAACAATAAAAAGGCAATGATGCTACACTGAAACTAAACTGCTCTTATATAACACGGTTAATGATTTCCCCAGAGAGGAGGCACTGTGAGCTTTGTCAAATATTGTGCAAGTGTGTGTGAGCGAGGGAGTGTGTGAACATGTGTGTGTGTGTGTGTGTGTGTGTGTGTGTGTGTGTGTGTGTGTGTGTGTGTGTGTGTGTGTGTGTGTGT
>JBBPCS010005689.1:0-10315 GCA_037974645.1 Hollardia meadi
ACACACACACACACACACACACACACACACACACACACACACACACACACACACACACACACACACACACATTATATTGTGCTAAAATTCTCAAATGCCAGTGGCCATATTGTGTCTATGTTTCAGTCTCCCTGCTGGATTAATGCTTCATTAAAGGAGAGCCTTGGTTGCCATGGAAACATCTACCAGAAATGTTCAACGGGCAGTGTGCTCATCTCTCTACATTGTCAGTACATTGTCAATGCGAATCGTTCCTCCTACAGTTCGCAGTGACTCTGTTTTCCATGGCTATGTTGAGACATTTGCATGCTTGAATGTTTTACAGCCTCACTGACAGTGTGTGCTCATATGAACTGCATATTTCAGTGCTTTTGGCATCACAAGAAAACAGTAAAATAAAAATAAAAAAGTAGCCAGACTCCTCTTGAAACAGGAGTGAATCTCTTTCATCAGGTCAGTCTGTCTGAAGAGGCCCAGACTGGAGGGCTCCCTGCCAGTGGAGGCACTGGATCACAGGGAAACTCTCACTTCATGGCCTTTTTCATGTGGTGCGCTTTGCAAAGTCAGCTCGTTTGTTTCTCATTGAACATCAGAGGAGGGTGGTGGCGCTCATCATTACAGAACGTTCTTCTTCTTCTTCTTCTTCTTCTTCTTCTTCTTCTTCTTCTTCTTCTTCTTCTTCTTCTTCTTCTTCTTCTTCTTCTAATGGGTTCATCACTTTAATGTTAGCTGGCAAAGGTTTTGTATTAACATTTTAAATGCTGCTGGGTAAATCGTGTATTTTTTAAAAATTTATCGTTCATATTAATCATCTAAATCTGCAAAGTAAGTAGTAACTAAAAGTATCAAATACATGCAGTTCAGTAGAATTATAAAGTAGCATAAAATTGAAATACTCAGTGCCTCAAAGTTGTACTTGAGTACAGTATTTGAAAATGTACTTAATTACTTTCCACCACTGCCTCCCACAGTCATGCCTGTAAACGTGTGCCTCTATAGGGCCTGAGGTTATGTTTGGTTGTATGTCAGGTGACTACAGACTCCTGCCCCTTGTGACCCTGTAAAGACTGGATAATGGTTGGATAGATTCAACGACCCCACACTATAAAACGTTCTTAAAATTTGCTTCACCTGGACCAGCTACAGCATTTAATTCATCAGGAATGAATTAATGACGACTCCTACTTTTGATATATGGAAGTATTTTGCTCATAATACTTAGCCTAAGTAGTACCTATACTTATTTACTTAGCATCAGTTTTGTATGTGCAGGGCTCCATCGTCAAGTTAGCATATGAGATTAGCATTTTGCATATGACTGTTATGAACGTTATGATACAGCCACAGTTTGGTTAGGTTTAGGCACAAAACCTACTTGGTTAGGTACAGGAAAAGATCATGCTTTGGGGTAAAATAAAGATAAATAATAAACGTAGTGCTGTTCCTGGGTTTAGTATCTAAAGTGTCAATATTGGGGGTTCAAGGGTCTTTTATCTTTTGAGCTACCCCTCCCCAAACCTCCTGCTGCCAAATTGGTCTCCCTCGGATGTGTGGCTGACTGTGTCTATCATGAAATATAGTAATGGGCAAACCCTAATGTCGAGCTCTGACATGTTATTAACATAATTTACAAGGCCCTGCTATTGAAAAGTGCTCACCGTGTGTAGTCGAGACACCATCTCTCACTGTCATTTCATGATGGTTAGATTCTTTGGTTAGAAATGTCTAATTTCACTCTTCTCAAACCTGAGCTTGTGTCTCACACACCTGCCTGATTTGCATGTTCCCCGGTAGCCGTGTGTGGGAGGGGACTAGAGGCTTTGCTGTAAGGAACATCTGTTGGGACTACTGCAGAAGATAACCTGGTTTGCTAATTATTTGATGTGCATTGAATAATACCGGTCAATATTTTCAAGGGAATATTATGCATATACCACTCTCGAGTGGGGGCCATGAGGGGGAGGCAGAGATTGTATCAAGGTGGCCGTCAGTTCATTGTGTCTGTGAATGTTACCATGTGTACCTCTGTTCCTGCCTGTCTGCCTTGTGCTCTTTGTTTGTTTGTTTTTGCCTCTAAGTTTTGGACTCCGTTTGGTTTTTGGACTTTTGTTATTTACCAAGTTATTGGTTTTCACCCTTGCCTGCCTTTGACCTTTTTAGTTTGCCTTTAGTTAATAAATCAGTTTATTGAACCCGTTTTGCCTGCACCTGGGTCCAACCCGCTCCCTCATGTTCCTGGCACTCCCGTAACAAACATCAGGCGACCAAATGAAACTCACGGTTGCCTTGAATAAAATTATCGATTTCTCTGGATTTGAATTTTATTGGAAACATTTGGGATAATACAACTCAGCAAAATGTAAAACTTAGTCCTTTGTAGACATTTTAATCCATTGTGGTACTGGATATGAACTCTTTTTTGTTTTCCACTAGTGGTCATTATCTCCTATTAGTGTAGTGCGGCCGGTTTGTCCTATCACGCACAGACAGTAGAGTTGACAGTAGCTTGTATAGTTATACAAGCAAAAGAACTTACAAACTAAGTGGCCCCACATTACTGAGGGCACATTTATGGAGATGCTGATAATGGTGATTATTACAGAAACTGAATTACTGAGGCTTAGCCAAAAACTCAAGAAGTCTTACGCAAAGGCCAGAGGGACTGAACTTCAAGAATAATGTTCTGATTCAATTTCATGTTTGTGTAACAAGCCAAGATACTGTAGACTCACGTTTATGCTTCTCGGTCTCAAGGCAATAGCACTGTTTCTTTGTATTCATGATCGTACAGCCTATACACACACACAGACACTCCTTTTTACACATCAGGTAAAAGAAATACACCACTCCGATCAAAGGATCTCAGCTTGTTGTGATTACTGGCATGTATTTTTGGCACTACAATATTGCATAAGACAGTACACACACACACACACACACGAATGCACACAGTGTCGAAAATAAGTCAGCCTTGGGCAGTGGGCAGGCTAATGCCATCTGGTGCCCAGTGTTCATGCTGAGCAACAGTCAGCTCCACAACTGGGAGGCGGCATCGCCTGCAACTGTTGTCGGACCACCAACTGCACGCCCACCTGCCCCCACACTTCTGAATTTGAGCTTTCTGTTGTCGCACAGAATGCAGACAAAAAGTAATTCAAGTTGGTTAAAAGCAAGATGTTTCTAATACATCACCGGTCTGTCATGGTCAATGTCTTGGAGATTAGTGTTATTCATTTAGTGACTGGCTGTATACAGTACTTAACAGAACACGTCTTTTTCTTCAGAGTCACACATCCTTAATCATGACACAATATCTTGCTGTGTGGGCGGAAAAACTGTTATATATTCTTCTACAATAAATTCTCTCTGTATGATTGTTGAATGTGTAAAATGGTGAATCAACAAAGAGTCCGTTGTTGATGTTTGATTCTGAGGCCAAAACCTGATACTGATTGCATCTGCAGATGTGCATGAAGTACCCAGCGAAAATACTAGTTATCCATGGGAACAATTTAACCCAATATTGCTAAAATATTACCAATAGCTGTTTGTTTTGTTTTTTAACTGCATTTAAAGCAGATTTTTGGCAGAATTTGTGTTAATAAGGGAAACTTGATCACTGCCTGGATTATGTTCAAAGATGACGTTTATTTGCCTGAATGAAACATTTTTACACATTTTGTTTTGGTTAAATATTCCAGAAAACAAATGGAATACGTTTTCAGTGAATATTCTTTAATTTATTTTCCTCGTTATGTTTAGATTAAACATCATTGGTCAAAATTATATTTCCCTCGTGTATTTTATGTTGCGAATTAGTTGTATTTAAATGTAATTTCAAGGAAACTGGTGACTATTTAGTCATCTAGCAGACATGGAGCAACGTTAACTCTAAGATGGAGGTAATTTTTCTTTTGTTTATTTTTGTTGCTTGTTTGTTTCTCTTATCAGATTTATTTCCTGGTGACTAGATAAATAGTTCAATATTGACTCTCATTGTATTTCTGTTTTGGTCTCCGCCACCAACTCCTGAGGGAAAAATCTGACTCTTAAGCTGCTAAATGCTCAACAATGTTCATCAGATATACTTTGCCTGCCATTTGGTGAAATGGGAGAAATTAGCCTTGAAGGTGTTTTTTTTCCAGAAAGGACATTTAACGTTGTGAAGATATCAAGATAATTATTTTTTTTAAATAATTATCTTTCTGCCAGAAGGAGCTTTCTGCCAGAAAGCCTTCGAGACTAACTTCTCAAATGTGCCCACTGAGTGCATGCAGGTAGCATACATCCACTGTATCGGGTCTTGCTCTTTTTTAAATAAGTTGCCTGCATAACAGTAAAGTTGCAGACTGTAAAACCAAAACAATGAACTGAAAAGTGCTAAAACACTCAGTGGAGCTGAAGGGAACTGGAGAATTCTCTGTGGGTTTAGCCCAGCATTGAAGTAAAAAGAAAAAATTACTGTAAATAGTCAAACATTAACCTGGCCTGACTTCATGTGACCACCGCAGATAGTAAGTGACTGATTTTCTAACAGCCAGTAACAAGGAGTCATGGGATTTTTACTGCTGGAGATGAATTCCAAGTTCCAAGTGCTCTGCTAAAACACAGGCAGCACTCTTACCCAGCAGAGACAGAGAGAGGGAGGGAGAGAGAGAGAGAGGGAGGGAGGAAGAGACGGCACTTACAGCATACAGAAAGAGGTAGGGACAGAGTTTGAGTGGAGAGAGCGTGAAGAGGCTGAGTGTGACAGCACCAAATGAGAGGAGGAGGAGGAGGGACAGAGTGGCAGGGACAAGGGAGGGAGAAACCGAGAGGGGGACGGACTGAGAGTGAGCAAAGAGAGGGAGCATCAGAAACAGGGAAAGTAGATTAGAAGGAGAAGGAAAGAGAGAAACTAAGGGAGTCAGTAGAAGAGAAGAGAGCAAAAGGAAAAGAGAGTAAACCAGCCCGGTAACATTCCTCTCACAGCTGCAGCGATCCAGGCTGGAAGAGGAGATTTAGGTTCACCAGGAGAAAAAAAAACACACAAGAAATTGTATTTTTTTTATTTATTTTTTAAACTTTTTTGTTTCTGTTTGGGTGAGGAAATCAGAAGATTCCCTGGAGAGGAAAGGGAACAAGAAGAAAGAGCAATCAGAGAGCTTCTGCAGCCTCCGAGTGCCCTGCAGGGGAAGATGGATTCAGACTCCGGAGAGCAGAGTGACGGAGACATCTCTCCAGGTAAGACCACAACTGCACATTTTCACAATTTTCCAGCATTTTATCAGCTACTGGACCCTCAACATAGAGACATTTTGTCACCCTCATCGACTCATCATTTCCCTCAAAATTCAGACTTCTGGCACTGATCAGCAGTTTGAAAAATGCCCCCAAAATCCCACAAATGTCAATTTTAATAGTCGCTTTAGCTCATTCCTGACATGTGGGCAACTTGCTGCGAGCTCTGATGCATGTACACTCGGATGCTGGTGACTGGCAGAGCCTCGTTGTGTGTGTGCGGGTAAAAGCCGGCTCAGTCGCCACCAGGAACAGGCAAGCTCTGACACGTGCCGCCAGTTTTGTTCATCAACACATCCAGCTACAGAGAGAGCACAGCCTCCTCGAAAGCTTCAGTCTTCTTCTTCTTCTTCTTGTTCTTCTTGTTCTTCTTCTTCTTCTTCTTCTTCTTGTTCTTCTTCTTCTTCTTGTTCTTCTTCTTCTTCTTCTTCTTCTTCTTCTTCTTCTTCTTCTTCTTCTTCTTCTTCTTCTTCTTCTTCTTCTTCTTCTCTGTGGTGCATCTCACACTCAGGGAGCATGAAAGTGTTTAGAGTCACAGTTTAGTGGAGATTGTCTGTGGTCGTTTCATAAATAAATCCTGAAGACGTTTTTATAGTGTCAGGCTTGCAAAGATTTGTTGCCACGATATAAGTTGACAGACTCAAACCGTCCTTATAGTTTAGTGTCTCTTATTGGATATTTTCCAGCATTCCACACATGTGGATGATTTACTGAAGCGCAACCCTGTGGAAAATTCAGACCAGGAGATGAAACAGCCTGCTGGAGATAAATTTTAAGCTCGAAGATCATGAATCAAATGAGTCTCCGGGATGTTTTCATAACACAGTGCACCACACCGAAACAGTCAAATACCTGCACAGTTTGTCATCATCGTTTTCCATTAGTATACTGTCCCTAAGTACTACTGTATGTATATGATTCACATATAATTGATCAGGGCATCTTGTTGCCCCCGTTAGTGATGCTGATAATGGTGTGGCTGTTTGCCTGTTTATTTGGCTTTGTATGTTAATAATGCTGTGTTGAACTCTAACCATCTGCCCATCCATCTGGCCCATTGTCTGTCTGTCTTTTTGGTCAATTTGCAAAGGGAGACCTTCCTTAATATGAGAAATAGAGGAGTTTGAAACACAGCACCAGTAGGCGATGCCATGTCTGTATCACCTGGTGATTTTAGACAGTTCAAGGTTACTACATCGACAAAGACGGAGGCTTTATTCACGTCACTGTGATCTGATTTACGCTGTTTCCAAGAGACTGGGCCGCAAAATCAAGGAAATATTTTTCATTTTCCTGCTTTGATCTGCAAAAGCTTCCAGCGTTGTACGATGGTGATAGTCTTTGGAATGCAAGAGGAATGAACTCTTGCAGTCTTGTATTTTCTTGTATTTCTTGTATGAATGTTGAAAAAGCAAAAGCAGAATGACATTTTTCCCAGTCGAGAAAAAACAAGTGGGCTTTGTGGCTGTGCTGCAGTTTCTACTCGTCATTCTACTGTTAGTGGGAAAAAAACAAACTGGTATGGCTGATTTTATAAGGTCAACTGTTAACTGGAACCAGAGCGAAAGTATTTTGAAAACAGGTGTATTTTTCAAATTGTTGCTGCACACAAACATGACCCTTACTACTAAATGTTGTGGATGAGGGATGTGTGATTGATCTATGCTTTTATAACGTACTTTGCACAAAACTTAAGCAGTGTAAATATTGAGGTATTTTGTTTCAGGTGGATTTGACCCTTCATCCTTCTCCTCTGCCCTTGAGCTATTATTATTATTATTGCTGTTAGAGACCGACATCTTAGAGTTCTAAGTTGCCTTAAATTCACACTCAGATACACTTTTTATTAGTGATGTTTGGTACATTCGTGGATATTACAGTTGCACCATCTTTCCCTTGAGCTATTCTGTATTTTTCTTCAGTTCTATATTTACCACAATGCCTTGTGAGAAACTCCATAGAACATGTCTGACCTTGATCCATTCATAAGGTTGTGTTTTCAGCAAGGGAAGTCAAGAAAATGCATTATAAGGTTGGCTTTCGAATGCTTTAAGTGATTTCTAACATGATGTTAGGTGACTCGTTATACATAGATAGAATAACTTTGCTAATACCCTCAGGGGAAACTGCTTTGGTTGGGAGATTTTGCGGGTTGGTTGTCATGCAAAAAACAGCATATCTAAATTCATTATCAGAAAGAAAACTTTAAACTCTTTAAATGAAGTAAAGATACAGCAATAATGCTGAGTGTGTCCGGAAAAAAAAGGCAGATTTCTCTCAGGCGAATGCAGATTAAACTGGGATGTTTTACAGTTTAAAACCAGGTCTGGCACTTAAATTATGCAGGGATGACTTTAAAATGTGATCCTCACAGAGGTGTCGTTCTACTGTGAACCTCTTTAACTGCAGTGGAAATTATTCAGTGTGACATCACATAACCTGTGCTTATTTGACAATTCACAAAAAAAAAAAAACACAATCAAGAAATGTTTCAGCAGAGACGTGTGAATCATAAACAACTTTTAATGACAAGTTATCATGCGAGAGTCAGGATTTGGACTATGGAGTGAGACAACGAATCACTTGAGAGAGCAATAATGTTTTCTTTTTTATACCTTTGCTCCTCTGTTCTCTGTACCCTTTGTTGTGTTAAAGCCACAAAGACCAGCCACAATACACATAGCTCAGTTGTAACTACTCCCTTTAGAAAAACCCTTTAGAACTTATTCACAATAAACTCACACACACACACACACACACACACACACACACACACACACACACACGTGTGAGCCACATTTTTCCCAAATCATCCAGTCATGCAATGAGCACGGCGCTGATCATGCCAATACCCACATACTTATTGATTCAGCAGTCGTGTCCTTCCGTCCTGCGGTGGATTGGAGGTGACCACACCTAATTATGAGTCAGAGCGTGGCTGACTGTCAACACACCTGTTCTGCTGGAGGACGGCTACACATTTGCATTTCAATGAACATTAATATTTCCAGATACTCCTGTATTCTGGCTTGAATTCTTTTTTCTTTTTTTTGTTGTTGCATGTTTTCAGGCTGACATCGTGTTTGTGAGCAATCAGCCCTTGGTCTCCTTTTGACTGATCATCACAGTGACGCAACGCACTTTAACACCATCACCCAATCTGCCTTCTGCAGAGCTATTTCCAGCCATTTGTGTTTCCTCCAACCTATCTATGGAAAGCAGCCTTGTAGAAAAAAGAGAAGCCTCTTGACTGTTGTAATAACAGCTGTGAGGAGTGTAAGGGCATGAGGGCTGCTGTGGTTCTATTACAAACAAACAAAAAAAAACCTGCAGATGTCTGATGACACAACTGAAACTTTCATCTTCGGCCAGGTGATCTTCAGTGTTCGCACTTGAATGAACTCTTCAGCTGTATTGCCTCGGCTAATTGCCGCTAAACCGCACTTCCACAAACACTTGAAAGATCTTTTAAAAAATCACTGCTGCGTTAGACTCAGCCAGGAGCACCCAGCAATCAGAGGAGAGCTTCTGCCTCATGGATGCCATGTTGGCAGACTAGCCACATGCTTTTCACATGAGAAACAGGCAGCCCTGCACGCACGCACACACACACACACACACACTGAGGAAAATGCCCACAATCTTCTTGCTCATTCCCTTGGTCTTGAATCCTAGATTTTTTTTTTTTTTTTACTCCTTCCTTTAATCTGGCTCACAGATGGAGAGTGCTCACTGCGGCCCAGCCCTCTACACACACGCCCGAGACACCAGGAGCTGGTTCTGGAAAATTGTAACATGAACTGAGAAAAAAAGAAAGAAAGAATACAGGAGTGTAGCTGTGAATGGAAAAGACGACTCAGGAGAAAGTGTTTTTTCCTCTAGCAGCAGCGAAAGACAAATCCTAAAACTCCCAGGTCCCTGATCGCTCTGACTGTGTGTGAGTGCAGTTTCCCTTGTAGGCACTTGCATGCGCTGACACAATAATACCGTGGCATTTTGTAGTGTTTGTGGGACATTTGGGGATGGAATTGTTTCCCCATGGCTGAGCCATTACTGAAACATGGAATTAAACCGCAGCGGCATTTTGACAAGGCCTCATAGACACACACTCAGGAGGAGGAGGAGAAGGCTGTGGTTTGCGCTGGAAGGCCAGTCGAAGCAAAGCAAACAGTCACTAGTGGCTGTTTGAGCTGTTTGAGGGAGGGCGGTGTGCATTCAGGGAAGGCTGGACTGACGTCAAGCGGTGCATTTAGCAGGTATCTAGATCTGTGAATCCTGTAGATCTGCTGTGATCCAGGCACCTGTATTGTGTGTGTTTTTGATTTTTTAACTTGTGTCAGGAAGGCACTTACTTCACAAGAGTTTTTCACCATTAGTGCCAATGAAAAGTCTGACGCCACAGCAGCCCGGCTTTGTCTTGCCTACCTTTCCCCTATTATAACTAGACCATTCAGATTATATCAAGTTAAATGGAAACACTTAACTTGATATAAACTAGATACAAACTTTTTGGCAGCAAAAAGGCAATAGAAAATGAGATCGAGTGGGAGGCAATTACACAAAAAAGCCTTTCACACATAACTCTGGCACAGCTGAACTAACTGTGCTCATTACAAGGTTGTGGTAGGGAGAGATAAAATATATGTTAAGCATATTACATTACACATTATATGTCCCATTAAGCTGCTTTTAGCGCACCTTTAAGATGATTTGCCCCCGGGGAGATAGAGGGCAGAAGAACAAACGGGCGTGGTAGTAAAGTACCAAATGTGGACATTTAATCTGTGGGCATATATATTTCATGGGCAACAATGTCAGCAGAGAGAAACTAAACTTACACACACTGTTATCAAACTTACACACACTGTTAAAGTCATAGAGGGATTAGGATTGGGCTGGTAGTGGAGGGTTAAGTTGAAAAAAGGATGTAGTCGCTAAAAGTCAGAAACAAACAAATCTACAAGTGTGTGTGTGTGTGTGTGTGTGTGTGTGTGTGTGTGTGTGTGTGTGTGTGTGTGTGTGTGTGTGTGTGTGT
>JBBPCS010005690.1:0-10315 GCA_037974645.1 Hollardia meadi
CTCTACCGGTGTCTCAGTGTGTCACCCCCCCCCCCGCCCCCTCAGAGGGTGATTTTTATTACGGTTAATTTCATTGCTTGAGACGGACACACAATGAGAGACAGTGCACTCACTGCCTCACCCCGTGATCAAGCTTGATGTGCTTAAGGCAATGTGTTATGGTTGAAATCCTTTCATTTGAGAGAATTTGTTGTAGTTGCTTCGTATTGTCGCAATTTCAAATGTGGTTTACTTATTTTTATTGCCTACAGCAGCAGTGAAGTTAAGAAAAAAAAGGGTATAACGTGATTTTTCACCCTCCTACACCCCTACAAAAAAGAATAAATGAATGAAACTGCCATAGAGCCAGAAAAGTGCTGAAAAGTTTTTATGTCCATCAGTTTGGTGAACTTGAGAACAGAAAATGAACTTGAGTTTGATTAGCCCATTATTTACAGTCCATAGCTTATAGGAATCGAGTGTTTCTGTCCATTTGTGCTTCGGTTTATATTGAAGCCAATATTATACATTGATTTAGGTGTGATTTAGGCTATTTTTAGGTGATTTAGGCTATTTAGATGTGTGGTTTGAAGGTAGCTTAACCACCAAATCACATAAAATTCACTAGAGCCAAAAAGATGAGATGACAGCTAATGGGATCGGCTAAGGTTTGATTACACCGTTGATTACCAAAAATATGTAAATCTGCATCACATGTGACGCCGCATCGCAATAAAGCATGGCTGCGCCCGGTAATCAATAAAAACAGATGTTAGGTGTTAGCTAAATCTAGCTAGGTCGATTTTGTTGTTACTGCAAAATTGTTTTGCTTTTATTGGGCGTAATTGTTTATTTTTTTTATTTATTAATCTATGTTGGAGCCACAGGATCCTTGCACAAAGCCTCCAGTGACTGAGTAAGATTGCAGCAGTTGTAAAGTTCCATCATTCATTGTTTTGAGCTCTCATCCATCAGGTTTTCACCTGCAAAACGGTACACCGGGCAGGCTGAAGTGGCAGAGAGAAGGTGGGAGTGATGTCTTTCCAGTGTGCGCAGGTCACCAGTTATTACCCACAAGACTCTCCGTGACCCCTGCTGTCACACGCTAGATTCCCCCGCGATGACTTCGAGCCACGACGGAGCCGCCCCCAAAAAAGTTGAGGTGTGAACGCTGCTTGTTGTGAGGCCACAAAAAAAATCTGCAGTGGAACCAGTGTGCTCGCACGCATTCATCAAACATCGGTTGTGAGTTGAACGCACGCAAATTTATATGTGCTAGATTTATGTGGCAGAAGCAATTTGACAAAAATCCATACAAGCTTTAGTCGGAGCCGGGCAGTGATTAATGAGAACTACTTACTGTACATAGGAGAAAGTAAGAGGGTGAGGAGCCAAAGGAGAGACTGAGCTGGAGGAATGACGAATAGATGGCAGTGGAGAAAAAAGTTGAGAAAAAGGTGACTAGTACCTGATTGACTATCTGATCCCCCCCCCCAAGCCCCCTGATACATAACATTCAGACTTTATGTTCTAAGCCTTGACAAATGAAAAATCAATTTATTCACTGCAGCCATACTTGCACTTTAACTCGTCATTTGAAAGACCAAGAGTCCCCAATTTACAGCCGAAGACAAAAACGCTGTGAAAATGCACTCATCTTCACAAATGCTCACAGTGAGTCAAAGGAGCAAATTTTCACAAAAGGTGTAATAGGTTCACCTTTGATGAGGAATTTTTTGGTTCAATTCGTAGTTTAAAGCCCTTTATGGAAAAAAAAAACAACCTTGAGCATCATGTGATAATGAAGAAGCTCAAAATGGCTGCCAAATGTGCTATAAAAGGAAAACAGTAGAAAATATGGCAGGTGACATGGGTTTTTTTTTCTTTCTTTTTTTGGTAAAGCCAAATTTAAAATCTTGATTGAAGGTCACTGAATTACCTCCAGTCTGAAAAACCCAAATAGAGCAGTTGTGACGAGTGTTTCAATCCCGACTGTTACAATGAATCGACGGCAGAGAAGTTATATGCGGGTGGCAAAACGCTTTAAAGCGCTTCTTTCAAACAAACAAGACAACTTTTTCACATGTAATGTGATGCAAAGCAGGTTCAGGGTGATATACGCCATTCTTAACCTCAAACACATTCAATTCCATTGTACTGTAAGTGATAAAACATCAAAGGTACCCCCGTGGAGCTTCTTTCTAAACAGTGGATTCAGATCGAATGTTTCTCGTTATGCGTATCCTTGAGGCCTAACAGACATACTGAATGCATTACCTTCCTCGTAAAACAACGGCGGAGATCACTTTAGAAACTATTCTTAAACCACCCATTGTAAACGTTCATATTGGTTTTCCAGTCTTCTTCTTCTTCCTCACCTTTACGGCGCTTTGTTTCTGCAGTTTGCAGATTGTTTGCAGTCACCTGTAACTATAGTGTCCAAATCTTGCACTGGGTAACATTTCTAGTTGCTAAAGGTTAAGACAAAGCCAATTATATACACTCACAGAATGAGCCCCGTTCAAAATGAATGCATTTTTTTTTTAACACCTTCTTTTTTTTTTCCAGGAAATTGCTAATTAAAGCACTACTATTTTATCAGGAGTTAGTGTTTTGTGACTAACAGTTGGTGGTGTTAATTCGTCATTAACAACCGCAGAAGACAAAGGCACAACGAGATTGTGTAATTAAAGGAGCTCACCTAAAGCATTGTAAACAGTGTAGCAATGGTGATGAAAATATGCCGTTTGTGTTTGCTAATTTGTTCATTTTCTTTTAATGTAGCAGTCTCCTCATCAGCGCACACATATCTGTTTTGTTTCTGCCTCAGTTCTCATTTATGGCAGACAACTTGAGGAGGATCATCTTTGACACATGCATCATGGGTGTGAAATCGTGCAAAACTTAGCAATGTTTTGCAGCTTACACTTGGCACGGGGTTTCATATCACATCTTTGCGCTTTTTCCGTGCCGCATTCACGTTCATTCACACCTCACCACTTTGTACAGTAGCTCCTATGGAAATATTTGAGTTTCACTTAAGCTTAATTTGACTACTCTACATGTAGCATCGCTTAAGTCTGGCAGGAATTCAAGTTCCCACGAAACTGACCTGTTGTCAATCTGGTGAGATGTTATGCACGTTTGGTGTTTTCCTTTTGTCTTTCCTCCTTTTTCCCAGCCGATTCATCGTCTGTGGGCTTCTCAGCGTGCTCTAATTTTTGGATTAAGCGAAGCCAGGGGGAAAGACGGTGAGAGAGAAGAGAAAAGGGGGGGAAAAAAAGAAAGAGGAAGAGAGATGGCGCGTAGAGAGAGAGAGAGTTGTTTTTGCTCCTTGCCTCATGCTGTTACCATGCACAGGGCACCAGCCATGAAAATGAAACGGATTTTGTTTTCTAAGAGACTGATCTTAGTGATCTCATTATTTCCCATGTGGATGGATGTAATATGTACGGAGCAGCTGTGTGTGAGGGCAAGAACACAAACACACGAGTGCACTCTTTTGTGTCTTAAGAGCCCTCTCTAGCCCCATAATTAACTGTTTCACAAGTCATTTCTGTTGTCTTTCTGTCTTCATCTCTCAGTTGCTCTCTCCAAGACGCACTCGATCACGAATGGGGTTTGACTCAGCATTGATTGTCGTGACCTTATGGTGTAGGTGTGTGCCAGCGTGTGTTTTTGTGTGTGTATTGAATCCCTGACTCACCCTGTGGCTCAAGGCCAGAGTGCAACGCATCTTTCCATTTTGACACTTTGATAGACACCGAGCCATTTCCATCCCACTGTGCGCCGCTAGCCCTGCCACGCTGCTGCACTTCCCATTACTGTTGGACCAAAGGAAATGGCCGAGTAAGTCGCAAGGATTGTGAAAATGAGACGTATAGAAGGAACGCTGTTCCTTAAAGGCATGTGCCCTCGCCAGTAAGCTGTGTGTCAAAACATATAGCAAGCCAAAAAGGAGCCCATCAAACAGTCGAGAAAACAGCCTCAACGCGAGGCCCATTGAGTAGGTGCTCTGGAGCTTTCAATTTCATTACATGATCTTCCTCAGCTGATGGACTTTCTCGGTCTTTAAAAGGGCTCAGAAACAGAAAAAAGACGAACTGAACATGCTAAGAACAGGGTATAGTTCAAACCTCTGAACTGAAAACTGGTTTTGCTACAAGCTTATTTTTTTGTCCAACAGGTCTTTTTTTAACCACCCAGCATTCGCCAAGTAACTGGCTAACTTAAAGATGAACTTAATGACCTCCTGAAATCTTCTTTTTGCTGACCTCTAGTGGTTTAACTTCTCACTTTGCTGCACTGATGTACAGATGTACTCTGGGACCCGTCAGTGACGTTGGGTGGAGGTAAAACAGTCTCATCTATATTTATATATATATAGTGATATATCTAGCCATCAGTGCAATGATCTATGGACCGATATGATTGATAACAGGGTAAGTTGTTTCCGCTCCAACAGGTGCCAACAGGAGAGTGCCAGTCAGGGAGGTGTCAAACAAGCAAAGTTTGCACACGCCCACGCTGTCCTTAGCGGAGATCTATTTAGGAAACGTAAGTGAAAACCCCTGTGTGGGCGACTGTCAGGGGCTTTAACTGTGAAAAGACAGCTCCAACTTGTCCATCATTCATCTTAAAACAAAAGCAGAAACAGAAAGAAAACTGTAACGAGTTTATTGGAAAGGAACGGTTCCATAATGGCCTCAGCTGGGAACCAAATCATTCTTAATAACACATTTAGTCATTTATTCGGTCCATGTGCGCTTCTCCATCAACAATGCTATCCTTTTTTTTATTTTTTTTATTCCCATCCAGTCGACATCACTGGCTTCATGCTCGCATGCAGAGTATCTGACATAAACATGTGTACATACATAAACAATTGCATTCACTCTGAACCCATTAAACTACTGATCCCTTAGTGATCTCTTAAACCAACCACTGGTCCAACACGCTGCTGTCTATTTACATATCTGATTTACATACCAAAGTAACACTGCCCGTGACACTTAGCCATGAATAATTCAAAAAGAGGTATATTTACATAAGGTACAGAGCCTCAACCTGAAACCTCTGCAGGCATGGGAGCAACTTCAGGATTGGACTTTGTTTTGGGGATGACTTTTGCATCAAGCCCTCCTTCTCCCTGCATTAATTGGCTAATTTCAGCCTCTGCTTTGATCAATGGATTCGGCTATCCATGCAGGCAAATACAATTCACAGAATAAGGGTGAGGAGAAGAAACTCAGATGTGTAGGCTAATTCTCCCAGGAGAGTGGCCTTTTGCTTGCTGTTTATTTCGCTTAGTGCATCCCCGCTACAGTCGACACCAACAAACAAAATAGCCTTGTGATGTATATAATATATCTGTTTATGCATGCATTAATCTGACAAGGATGACACTGTGTCTTTGATGTTTTATGGTACATGAGGTTCCTTGTATGCACATTTCGCATGCATGTCTTTGCATAATTATCCCACGTATCTGATTGTGCGAAGACACAGCAAAGTTGTGCGGGGGGAAAAATAAAATGTAATCAGTCAGGCATGTTTTACTTACTTATTTGCATAAATATGATGGCTCTATGAACAGGGTGGCTTCTTTTTCTGGAAGTATTTAGGTTTGAAGCTGTGCATGAGAAGAATATCGGTATTCGCATGTGCTACATCAAAGGACGTTAGTATGTGACGATTGGAGCTCGACTGGTTGTTTTTGATCGATGGGTCGCGGTTGCAGAACTTCTATTTATTAGAAATGCGATGCCGTTCTGTATTGTGAACTCAAATTTATTTGTATGACGTGAATTTATGACATATCTCTGTCTTCCTCCCTCTTTCTCACACACACACTCTCACGCGCTGTTTAACGCTGTGTGCGTTTTACGAGATTTAGATATGCAGTAACCCACAAAGTCAGGTGAGTTTCGTCATGTGACACTTTTCGTCTTTACCTACGGTGGCAGTTTGGTTAAGTTTAGGCATAAAAACTATTTGAGGCATTAAAACTACTTGGTTAGGTTTTGGCAACAGAATCTTAGTTAGTTAGGGATTGAAATCAGTTATGTTACGTACTTCACTTACAGACATTAATTCACACCGGTCAGTGTTTTCACGTTGTCACAAAGGAAGCGAACCCCGGCCTCCTTGGTCAAGGTCCACTGCTTGTTTGACCCATCCACCAACCCAACCTCCTCCAGGTGTGGACTTTCTCACTCTCCATTCTATGTCATCTTACATTGTTTTGTTTAAATGAAATTCGTGCCTAAGAATATGTGAGAAAAGCTTAATGGGATGGTGTTAAATGACACGTGAAAAGCAAAAAATGTGTTTTGATAAGACGCAAAATGACTTAAGACACTGTTATTCATGCACCATTTGGTGCAACCCAGCTGGATGGCCACCTTGCTTACTTCCTCCCTCTCCCTTTCACGCTGTACTCAATGGGATGAGGAGAGCAGTGTGTTGGGTGTTGGGAGCTACAGTGTGTATCCCTCAAGATGCAGCTTTCCTTACTCAAGGAGAAAATATGTGTGTGTGTGTGTGTGTGTGTGTGTGTGTGTGTGCAGGAGATACAGTTAATTAGCCAATTGCACATAAACACACACACAAAGTGGTCACAGCGTGCATACAAATTCATTTTTGCATGTATGGCCATGCACACACACACACGATAAATCCACATGGATTTGATGGCGCTAAGCCGGGGGAACCCCAGGGAGCACGCCCCGTCTTGTGTGCACAATGTCACCCTGACGTCAGCACCCACACGCTCCTACCCTCTTTATTAATCACGCGGTTCTTCTATATGCAGGCTTCAATTTCTATTTTGATTTTATGTTTCTCTCTCTGTGCGACCGGTGTGCTAAAATGTCTGATGAAACCACCTGTGTCACCTGTGGGGATGCTCAGGATTTATGCCATCAGATTTCATCATCCAGTTCAAATGCCTGTCAGCAGGTGGATCTACTATTCCTTCGCCAGCTGCTGCCAGTGTGCCCTCGAGCAAGACCTTTAACCCCCTTTGCTGCATGATTACCAAGTGCATAAGAGTGTGGTGGGTTGGAGTGAGTGTCTGGCACTGACTGAATGTGAGCAGCGCTGACAGACAAAAGGAATATCTAACTCAGTAAAGCTTCCCTGTCTCATATAGTGCTTTCTAAATGATTCGGAGTCAGGATGGTGCGAGCATGGTACGCATGATTGGGTTGAGTGAGACTGCATTGACTTTAAGAACTGTGGCTGTTAATAGCAAAGTGCTGTGGTAGCACTGGAAATAGTTGAGGGAAAATGTTTGATTCATGTGTCGATTTTGCAACTCAGAAAATCATCGGGCTCCTTCTAGTATGCGAAGTGTGACAGCCATATTACCAGGCAATACAAGTGCATGCTGTGTTTCCCTCATGGAGGGGAAAAACCAATCGCAGTAGTTTGTTTCTCAAGCCGAGACTCTCCAGAGATTCTGCAAAATCCCTGCATTCGTTCATTGATATTCTTGAAGGTTCAAAGCCAAAGCCAAGCCCAGAATATCAGCACATGGCAACTACAGTATGGTCAAGGTTAGGGAAAGATTTGGTTATACATCAGAAAAGGCAACATTAATTATTCGATTGTGATGGGATGCAAAATTTTCGCACAACATAGGGGCCACAGAAACTTTTTTTAAAAGTATCAAAGAGGCATATTAATAGGTATTTTCTCTGTTCTAATAATATATGCAAGGAGTCAGGTTGCTCAACCGTAGAACTCTCAGCCTGTTCTCATGCACAGCTCGTCAGATATCGACGTTTTGTCACGCCCCTTTGCATCCGATCCAGAAGCACAAGGTACGCTTTGGCATCAGGCAAAGACGCACAAGGGTTTAATGTACCAGCAATGTAAAGCCGTCTGCGTCGGTATCAGACGACTTGAACAGATGACGTAGTGCAACTTTCCACACACACACACACAGACTTTCACCCAGGAGACCGGAGTCCGCGTCCCGTTTGAAACCGAGCGTCACCATTCCCTTCCTAAACCTAACCAAGAAGGTTTTGTATCTAAACCTTAACCAAAGTAACGTAGAGCTTGTGCGTCAGGATAAGACGTGCGGGGCACAAGTCTTTGTGCATTGGCTAAAGACACTAAAGGGAAGGCTTAGTGCATCGGCCGACAACGCCAAAGGGTACCTTGTGCGTCTGGATAAGAGGCAAGGGGCACATGCCAAAATGCCGGTATGTGACGAGCTGAGATGAGAACACGTTGCTACTGATCAGCAAAAGCAGCAATTTCTCTTTTGTTTTCCCTCCAATATCCAAAATATTCGAGCATGATTTAAAGTTTTTATGATTTTTAACACTTTTTTAGCTGCAGATTCGGGTGATTATTCTCTGTAAGTTCATAAATATCAGCAACCACAGAAGATTATTATCATTAAAACAGTGATTGTAGCCTCTTGGTCAAGGTTAAGGGCAGATTGTGATCTTGGTTAATTATTACTAGAGTCAAAGCTGACTTGCAGCATAAGAAACAATGTGCTTCCTTTCCCAATATTTATTAGAAACCATAATCTTTCTCCGCCCTTAACTGAAGTGTTTTCGCAGTCTGAACCTAACCACGTGTAGGACTCGGGAGGCAAACCTTGGTCTTTGGTGTCCAAGTCTGATGATTTGTAACATCCACTCCAGCCTTTTCTCTACGCTTTCTATGCAGTGCAAGAATTTTATAACTGTAGTGGAAGAAACATTCCTTGTAAACATAATTCAGACAGCAGTTATGTTTCTTCCAAAACATATGTGGTGAAATCCTATAAACATCATTATTAGGAGACAGGGTTGCTGATGTTCATGCTGCAGAAACATCCAAAATGGATGTTATTCACAGTGATAATGTGCTGGTTTTTGCTGAAGACAAAACTATCCCCTTCACTTGGTGTTGAACTTGTGACCCTCTGGAGATGCTCATCGTCTGTCAGACCACTGTCACCTCTGTGTACGGCCCCTGCATAAAACTCCCAGTCCCTCAGTGTCATTTATTGAGTCTGCTGACGTACTGCAGCAGCATTACTTCTGTGAGAGTAACTTGGTTATCCGCAGAAGTGATAGCGGGCCCGTGTGATGCCTCCAACCTGGCACATGAGATTAGTGTCTGCTCTCACTGCTGCCATGCCAATCAGTTCAACAGAGAAGGACGGATGGCAGCCCACCCACGAACAACGCATGCGAAACACCGTGCAGACACACAAACACGGAGCCACCGCTCCCCTCTGCGGAGCCAGATGATGGGACGGGACCAGAGCGGCGGGTGACAGTTTTTTTTGTTGCGAGTGAACATGAAGAATACAATGGAGTGTGTTTAGCCGGAGGGTTGAGGGGACAGACGCAGGGGGAAGAGGGAGTGAGAAAGTTGGAGAGATGTATTGTACACAGTGCACACTGCAGATGTCTGCTGTGCTTTAAGAAAGGCAGAACTTTTTTTGCGCTTTTACACACCGTCAAGTCAGGTCGTGTGTGGAAAACATTTCGATGACTGAATCAGAGCACTAGCAGGTTTGTGGGGTATACGAACATTCTGCAGTATTAAATCCTACGTTCTTTCTTATAATGATAAACTATTTCTGTATCAAGGTTGCTTTTATTTTTATGGAGAGGAAATTAACTTTGAAGCCTTTTTTTTTTCAGTATGGGGCAATTTACAGATAATATGATACCCCTTCAAGGAAAATCCCTGTGTACAGTGTGTTGCCAATGGCAGGAGGCTCGCACAGATGGCGCTAATATATGTTGTTGTTATTAGCTTGATCCATAGAGTGATAATAACCACTTTAATGAGAAATACTTCAGGTCGAAAGGAAATTCTCCTTTACACTATGCCAATGGAGTTAAAGGATCAAGTGAAAATTTTACACAATAACCCAAATATAGTCAAAAATGTAGTCACATTCTGGTAAATAATTGGGAAAAAAAGTTTTTCTTTTTAAAAATGTATACATTTCACCAATAAATCATGCGTTGTCATGTGTCCTTCATTAGTCATAACTACAACTGCATCGAAGTCTCGGTGGTGCCATTCAGAAATCCTATGTATGTAGGGTTCATTCCCAACTACAGCCTACATGAATATATCATGTCGTGTGTCATGTGAAAGCCTGTTGTCCTGGCACCGTCTTTTGATTAAAAGTCAATGGCAATGAAGAACAGGTTACTGTCATGATTCAATCTCTGTCAGATCTGTTTTCTAGTAAATTTCCACTCACTCCACGTTTGCCCCACTCTACCTGCCAGTCACGCCCACATCATCAAGACAATCAAACTCACCTGTTCTCTCAGCTGCTCCGGATCTGCAATCAGCCTGCCTA
>JBBPCS010005691.1:0-10315 GCA_037974645.1 Hollardia meadi
CCCCCCCCCCCCCCCCCCCCCCCCCCCCCCCCCCCCCCCCCCCCCCCCCCCCCCCCCCCCCCCCCGGTGTATCACTCAAACAGCAAATACAGCCACGTACAGAAGAACAAGCGTGCTCTCTCTCCGTCCCCATCTTGGCGACAAACACAAACACACCCTGCCTGCCTCAGCCGCTCAATCATACACAGCCTTCAGTGTTTGATTCAGCATGTATCCGTGGGGCCTTGGGACTGTTAGTGCTGCTACTGCAGTCTTCCACTGACCTCCTCCTCGTTGCTAGCCTCGGCCCTGCTCTCACGCTCTCATTTGTTGAGTGGCAGCAACAGGCAGCGACGCGATTGGTCAGCAGAAGTAGTGGATGCGACGTCATGCCACTGTGGCTTGCGGCTGTGCAGAAATCAGAGATGTGTGTTGCGAGTATTGGCAGTTTTCAGCAGCGTGCAGAGTCATGTTAGATCATTACGAGCAGGAAGGGCAGGCGAGACGGCACAGATGAAAAAGAGGGTTTTAATTATCACAGTTATTTGGATTCCCACATTGCATCTGATTTGTTAGAAGAAGAAAAAAACACGCAGAGAAATCTCTGAGCAACAAAAGTGCATTTCTGGAAAATGTAAAAAAGTTTTCCCAACAGCTACTAACCGCTACAATTAATGGGAAACCTGAGATGCCAGATGAGAGACTGTCATTTGGTCAAATCTGATTTTTTTTAAAAATTGTTCAACATTTTTGGAAGCTTTTGGAAACTTTCTTATTGAAAATAATGATTATTTACAAGTTAATTCCATTTCCGAGTAATTTATTAAAGGTTTCCTGGAAAGAATGTAAGCTGATACTTATTATAGAGAAAATATGATAGTTATGTTAGTTTAGTCTTAAAGCAGTTATCCGTTTTTCAGAAAACTTTCTTTAAAAAGGCCCATGTACGCAGCAGCCCAGGCCCTTTGCTGCATGTCACTCCCCACTCTCTCTCTCCCCCCTTTCCTGTCTCAACTTCGGCTGTCCTTATCAAAAAAATAAAGGCAAAAAATGCCCCCCCCCCCAAAAAAAATAAAATAAAATAAAATAACAGCCTTGTTAAAGCCAAAGTAAATATTTATTGTTATTTATTTTTGGAAGTTTTATTCTTTATATGCCAAACTTTCTGCATCCTTTCTGACCTATATGTCACATTTTTACATGTTCAGCTGACCTGATGACACCGACTGAGAGATGCTAGCTCAGTAATTAATTAAGATTACTTAACACTAATTTGGAAGTGTACCAATTGAACAAAGTCTCCATTTTACATGTACTGCAATTGGTGCCAAATGGGAACAATTTTAGGAATTTAGCTCCTGACCCGGCTCTGTTCAAAGCAAAAAAAAATAATTCACCCATCAACACCTGTAACGCAGTTGTATTTACACGATTTAGTTTTTTTTTTTCTCCAAAGGAATGTAAAAGATAGAATTTCAAACTAGAAGCAACTTCTACGATATGCAAATCTGCAAGCGCAATCACTACATGTTTGGATAGATCTCCAAAACTATCAGAATTATGTTAAAATATGGTTGTGCCGAGCTGAAGCCTCACCATCTCAGCTGTGCATTTATTACTGTATGTACCACTAAACTGGAAATATTTCATGTACTTGACATACATCTGTGAAAACCAGAAAACTATTTCTTATCATGCACATACTGTATACACAAATATCAAATGCTATAAGACTGAAGTAACATCATGAAAATGGCAACTTGTTATCAAAAGTAGTTGATACAAAAAACTATGTTCAAGAGGAGGACATTTTTCCTTCAGTCAAATTTAAATTTGGATAGAAAAACATTATAACACAGCCAGTATGATTGAATAACAATATTTACACAGTGAAATAATTGTAGTATCTGTCATACAGTGTGGAAATCACAAAACATGATGTTACAATTGTTCTCCCATGAAACCACAGACTGAGTGCTCCTGTGAATATGGATTGTGATATGGAGTCAGTGTATTTTTACTCCTGGTTTTGTCACTATCGAACTTCACTGGATTTTTAAGATGTATGGCATTTATTCCACCAAGGCCAAATGTCCTCTCTCGCAATGTTAACAAAAGTGAAAAATAATTTGCGTATCCACCCCGTGATTCAGATCTGCTCCACATTTAAATGGGTTCTTCCTTTGCCCATGCTACACCCCTCAACAATGTTTCTTGAAAAACAAGCCATTAGATTTTCCATAATCATGCCGACAAACCAACCGAACCAAACTCAACTTCCTTGGCCTTGTCTGAAGTTATTGTAGCCATTACATGCGAGCCATTTCCCAGGCTGCCTCTCATCTTTAAAATTTTTTTTACAATTCTAGAAGTTTTTCTCTTTTTTTTTTCTTGTAGTTAATTTGCTCCCTATATTTGTTGTTACTAATTAGTTTATTTGGAAGCTTTGAAACCAGTGTGGGCAGAGGGTTCACCGACTCATGGTGATCTTGTGTGATGGATGCACCATTTTGGAAAACACAAAATCAATAAAAGAGTTGAAAAAAAAAATTCTCTCCTCCATTTCTCCTTTTTGTGTATGTCTGAAAGACAGCCACTGATATGAACATCCCATCTGACCTCGAGCAGAGGTGGCTGTGAAACCAGCACAAACCTTTGAGTGGCTGCCTCCTCTAATTTGCACAAAAAGCCTCCGTGCCATACCCAGTCCGTCTCGTTTTCAGCATGTCCTTGAGACAGCAAAGAGCATCCCCAAAGTCTCCATGTGGACAGACTGTATGCATGAAGGGTGCTACATGACATCACTGGCAAAATGACCTTGACTGACTAAACCTTTGTTTTCCTGTGGCGAGCGCAGGGGCGCCCACCTCTCTGATACTGGCATCACATGCTGCTCAAAATGAGCCAAACTTTTACCCAGTTTTCAGCTGAACTGAAGTTCTTTTCAGCCTTATATGACCATAATATATATGATTTTTTTTTTTATGTATTATAGTTTTTACATGTAGTTTAGTTTTCTTGGAATTGGCTTTTATTCGAGAGTCAAGTGCTTTTTTTCCCCTGGTCTTGCGAAACTAATCTTGCTCCTTCAAAACAAATCGAAAAGGTCAAATCCACTCAAAACATGTTTATTACAATTACAACTATTATAATCACAAAGGGAAGTAAGTAAGTACAAAAATTTAAAAAGCTTTTAATATGTTTAGTCTTTATACTAAACTTTCCACTGTTAGAAGATTCATGCACGGATTCTGTCAGCCAGACCTCATTTGCACATCTGCTCTTTGCAGGATAGAAAGCAGTGGCTGGCTGGCTGGAGGCACCAACATCTGTCACCAGTGGTGTCACTGGCACCCGCCGAACAGGTCACAAATTCTGCATGTTGTAAAGGGGAAGTATTTCTAATGGGCCAACGATAAATCAGGACGAGTGTTTGTGAGATGAGTTCTAATGCTTCCTCTCACCTGGAGTGACCCGCTTAAGCAGCTCCACCTTCCTCTCTGTCTCGCTTTCTTGAATTAACTCCTTCACTCCCACTTTGTTCTCATCAGGCTTTATCCTTCCACAACACAAACATTCCTCCCTCCCTCCCTCTCTCTCTGGCCCTGTGCTGTCAGTTGGCAGGATGACTGACTCAAGCTGGTCAACCTGATGCCCTTCTGCAGCAGGCACCGTTGGCAGCACTTGGCACATTCTGCGGCTCACTGAAATTCACTGAGCGCAGACATTAGCTTACTCAAGTGTAATACAATTAAACTGATGTTAAGGCAAAACGCAGAGGAATGGGAGTTGTCTTGTACAATAAATCTAATGTGGTAATCTGCAATCAAACCCACCTGCACACCTAATAGAAGGAAAACTATGAGTTGTTTATATAAAAAGTAGATGGTTCTTAAATTTTCAACAAGAATTGATGACGTAAGGAGTGTCAGAGGCCAGGACAGGAACAAGAAGAGGGTGTTAGCTGGGTCGGTAGAAGAAAGAATAGCTCCTAAATGGAAAGTGACAGTTGGGATGGTGATGGCAAATGAAGATGGAGCCTCCAGGAGGTCTCTGGGCAGCTGTCAATCACTTCAAAGTGACTCACACCAAATCAGTAGAGAAAAGCAGGAGCCAACTCCTCTGACTTAGGATCGAAGTGCATGTGATGCTTTCCAGTCAACTTAAATAGGTTATTAATAAATAAATAAAAAACTGCAGTCATGTTTATTAAGAGATAAATCTCCTTCAAGCTCTTCAAGCTAATTTGCCAGACATTAAACAAGCGTAGAGTTAAACTGCTGGCCTATGTGTATTCCTTTTACTTTAAATAATTACTGTTAAAAATCCATGCTCCACAGTAGTAGCACTCGCGCCTTAACTAAATTTTGTTTTGAAAATGGTGAGGGAAGCCTTACTGCAGCTGACTTTGCAAGTGTTGCCGGTTAAAAGCGAGATTTATAGTGCACTTTTGATTTGACCGTAAATCCCGCCACTGACCACAGCAGACACCACGCCTTTATTTGTTTCGAGCTCAAAGGTGACTACAACCGTCAAGCAATAAACACCTCACCGCTGGCCTGGGAAGAGATGCCAAGAGACGTGGTTTAAATGTGGGTGGAATCAATGAAATTGGATTTGAAATTTCTCAAAGCCAGTCAGTGTCTCCTGGAGGTGGAGCTTACTGTAGCTTTGATTGATGGTGCTCCTGTACACCCTCTTGTTCTAAGCTACACAACAACACGCCTCATCACCAGGGATGTGTTCGTTAACTGGCTACAACAGGGCTGAAAAGACACCATTAATGACTCCATTAAATTCTAAAGATATACACAGAAAATGGGCTGAATTTATACAGTGGTTTTATCCCAAGAGCGCTGTAAAGATATTTACAAAGCATCACACACACACACATATTAATGCATTGACAGCGGTGGAGCTACAACTAATCTTGTATCTTTGCTGGCTAGCAAGGTGAGCTTCATTTGTGTTTTAAATTCTAGATGTTAAATGTGCATTATAGGTCACTTTTATTTAAAAAAAAAAAAAAAAAGTTTCATTTAGGGTCTATTTTTCAAAAAGTCAAGTTTAAACAAATTTGAACAAAAACATCATTTGTTCGAATTAATTTGAATGCAACCCCTACACTGTGAAGGTTGTCCAGGTGACGCTGCTCCAGTTGTTTGGTGGAAGGTGTTAAATGCACAGCCATTCTGATCCATTTTATTGTTGTCCCCGGTAAATTATGATATCTCATAACATAAAATGTTTGTGGAATCTTTTCATGACAGTGATTTTGCCAAGCAGCCAGCGCAGACTCTAGAAGTCCAAGAAAGAGTCTGACACATAAAAACCAAAACATGTTGTTTTTTACACTACACAAGGAATGTCAAAGTATTCATTCAATGGTACACAAATTCATATTCACTCCTACAAAAAGTAAAAATTGACATTTTGACTGAAGTATAAAAGGCAAGTCATCATGAAGTGGTATCATCATATCATGACCTACAGGTCATCATGTGACTTGCAGTATTGGTGTCAGGGTAGGCTGAGAGAGAGAGATGATCTCCCACCGCGCAGCACTTAGTGAACAGTCCGTCTTGCTGCAGCCAGCTAGCGCCACGCCGGCAGACACACTTGATGTTCCCAGCACACCTCAGCTCAAATAGGACATCTGCTAGCTTCCTGCAGCTCGGCCTCCAAACACCCACCTCCCCCACAATCAGGTATCATCAGAGGAATATTGATGAACTGCCCAGCTGCTGTGGTATTAATTAGCAAAACAAACTGATGGAATTCAGTTCAAGACAATATTTTAGTGCGCTCTTTATCGGCTGAGTATGCTGTAAAGAGGCCTGTAGGTTGGGTTGCACAGCTTAGCGTTCAAGCAGGTGTTTTTAAGAGCAGGCAGGCCACCCTCTTTGTCAGTTCAATACTGGTGTATGCAGATGCAGAGAGATTAGAGGACAAAAAGTGCCAAAGCTACAAATCGATCCAACACCTATGGGGGAGTGATTCTTTGAAAGTCTGCTGCCCTCAGGCTGCAACAGACTGTACATCTGCTACTTCAGGAGGTCCAGAGTAGATGCTGCTGACAGGTTTATCCAGTTCAACACCCTCTAATCTACTCCTCTGCCTCGGAGAATTCTTAAAAATTGCTCCTCCTGTGCCATGCCGTTTCTCCTCACGCTCCTGACACTCAGCTCAATAAAAGGTTTTCGATTGAACGCTGAACTGCGGCTGAAGACATCAGCCCATCAAAAGAACAATTGCCACCCTGGTGGACAGGCTTCTTGAGAGGAGAGATAAACCATTCACATGCGAACATTACTGTTTTCAAAGACTTGTGATTGCTCAAAATGACAGTGGTTGAAGGAGCGAGGCTCTTTTCCTCATGTCATTCGCTCAAATGCTCTTTTTTGACCATTTTTTCTCCAGTAACTGCTTCTCACATCATTTAAGGCTACCTGCAATCTCAGACGAGGCAATTTTTTAGGCCTCACGTCATTTCCCTTTACATTATAGATCTATAAGACATGTATACAGTATTGACTATTACCAAAAATGCAACAGAAGATCCTTGACAGAGATCATTGCTAACATGCAACTACAGAACGACTGGAGCACAGATGAATTCAGAAACAATCAAAACAGAGAACACGGCTCATGCTTAAAAGAAAAAAGCAAGAGCTTCGTTGTAAACACATGTAAAATGTATGTCTATCACACCTCACTCACTAGCAACATAATACTTCTCTCCAGGTGCATTACAGTAACTGCAGTACAAGCCCCTGTGCACGGAGGCTAAGCTGTTTCAGCTCCCGAGCCAACAGTAAACATTGGACCCATGTGGGTGACCTGCTAGACAGATTAGTGATCCTACGTGCACCGTCACACTCTGACACATGCCTTTATTTGGCGCATGTGCGACACATCCATAGGTTTGAGACTCTAAATATGGCTGACAGTTAATATCTCCGCTGCGTTATCCTCACTAATACCTAGTCATCAACAAAGTGGACTTAAGAGGTTGAGAGGTTGCTGTGTATTTTTAGCCCAGAATGAATCAGAAACAGATCGGCGCTGTAGGACACCGGGGATAACAGGCCAGTTGTGGAACATGGATGTGCATGCATGGGTACAGTGACTGCCTGTGGTCTTGTTTTGTTGTAGATCACAGGAATAGAAGTGTTTTATGATGTTGTTATAGTATTATTATGGTAAACTCCTTCAAGTCAAGACTGTATTAATTGTATTGGTCTTCAACCAAGCCTAAAAACACCTGCATCACATGGCCTTCATCAGCAGGTGAAAGTTGCTCTGAACATTCAGGACTTCTTGTCCATGTTGGCTTAAAAGTTAAATGTCAAGTTTATTTGCCTTCTCGCCAATAGTTCTAGAACATTGATATCACGCTCATGTCTGTACGCTAAATATGAAACTTCAGTCAGCAGATGGCAAACTTAGCTTAGCAAAAAAATGTAAAACACTTTTTTTATGTACGGATTAAACAAGCTAGATGTGTTAATTAGTAAGATGTACTGCATTTTTACACAGGAGGTGTAGCATGAGCAGCACTTCGCATTAGCTTCACTCCTCTGTCTGTCTGCACAGGATGTGTTCAGGCACAGTTGTGTCATTAGGAGCGTTCCTAGCCCAAAACACTAACACTGTTGCCTATATAGTTACAAGTGAAAAATGGAAGTAAATAGACTTGAAGCATGACAATTCTCTTCAGGTTGCGGCTGCACGTGAATAGTGCGAGCTGTTACACCGCCTGTGTAGGAAGCTGGATCGATTAAATTAAAAGGCATCTGATGCGTGTGACACGGATGGCACACCGTTAGAGGTGCTGATAGGCTGATTTTGTTACCTTTGAACAGAATCAGGCTAGCTGTTTCCAGTGTTTAATGCTAAGCTAAGATAAGCTAAGCTGCTGGCTGTAGCTTCATTTACCGAAAACAAACGGAAGTGGCTCCAATCTCCTCGTTTAGCTCTCAGCAAGAAAGTGAATAAAATGTCAAATCATTTCTTTGAACTATAGCTGGGTCGTTCGGACACAGTACTTTCCCACTAAAAAAAAACAACTTCATTATCTGAGTAAACTTTATTTGTTGGTCAAGACTGTGTGATATAGTTGAATGCTTCAGAACAAGCGAGTAATTGGACGAGAAGTGTTGGTGACTCTGGAAGGCCTCCTGAAAGTATTTCTAAAACACAAACACTTTAAAACAAAGGTTTTCAAAGTGGGAGGCTCCAAATAGTTTTTGGGGAATTTTACTGTTGATCACACTTTCCCAGAGTCAGAAACTAATAAATGCCTTAAAGGACAACCCTTTTTTATGTGCTTGGTGTAGTCTGAAGTTATGTCAAACAGCAATATTATGTTATCTTGGCTCAACTGTTGAGAGTCTATGGGATCAAATAATATTATATGGTCCCATAGGCATCCATGAATTGAGCGAACAAGTAAGTAAGTAGAGTAAGTGGTGGTGAGGGGGTGCCCTTTTCCAAGCAGGGAGGCCCACAGTTTCAGATTTTGCAAAACCCTGCTTTAAAAAATTAAGGGCAGATATAACACAAACTAAATGTCTTACAATATATCCTAATGACATTCAACACTGCAGACTACAGTCTCAAAAAACAACCAGAGGTGACTGAGTCAATGCATCTGTGCCACACCCTCAACACAACTTTCACATCATAAGCTTCTCAGAGTAGCGACAGGTGTTTCTGTTATTTTGTCCACCCACTACAGGATGTGCATTTCAGGTTGGGATTAAAAACAAGGACTGAGGTTTTATTTTGGGGCAAGGTTAAGCATGTGGTGGTGAGGGCTAAGGTTACAAGTTCTGGATTAAATCATCAGAACCAAAGCATTAGGGTGTGTGTGTGTGGGTGTGTGTGTGTGTGTGTGTGTGTGCGCGCACAACAGGGCCCCTCAAGCTGTTGAGCCACACTTCCAGAGCCTATTGCACTGCAAAAGTTATCTGAAGGGATGGTGATGCACGGCTTTGGGTCCCCATGAATTTAACAGTGAGCCTAGTGTTTCTCCTTCACTGGCCGCTGCTGATGGCCGCTGGTTACAGCAGCAGTGTGCTGATGTGGAAGGCTGCAGCCACAGTACAGCATAATTTCTGTCCCCCACCCCCCTGCCCAAACATTAAAAAACACAGTAAGCCTGTGGCCTGTCTTTGCTATGTCCTTGTCGTGTTGACTCTCCCTCCCTTCCCGTCTTCACTGCCTCCCACCCCACGCCGCCGCCACCACCACAGAGCGAGCGCCAGTCTGCCCCAGCTGGGTTTTTAGATGCAGGGAGTCGAGCACAGCGGGATGGAGAAGCAACTTCTCTCCTCTGTCTCGCCGTCTCGCCGTCTCCCCCCCCCCGGAGCATCTTCTGCACCACTGCTCTACCACCATTAATTCATCAGTGCAAATCTCCTGCAAACTTCCTAAACAAACAAGTGTGCCAACTTCTGCTCCTCAACACACACATACACACAGGTCACCCAAGTTTAGACCTCCTTATGAACAACACACACTCCCTGAGTCACTGTCTAACACGCTAACGATACTGTATTGATATCCGCGCCATGATCTAGATGGAAACCGACAGGCACAGCCTCTCTGTGTGTTGGACCTAACAGCTGCTGACAGAAATGCTTGTTTTCCAGTTTTTCCCTCCAAAAATGGAAGTGCAGATGCGAACCTAGTTAATGATAAGTTGCTAATGAGTTTATCCACGGCGTGGTTCACACCTGTTTGGTTCACCTCATTCCACGGAGACACACTTCTGCCAACGTGCACGCTAACACCAATGCTATCAGCTCTATCTAAATGAACTGGGTAAACAGATCCCGTGCTCTTGTGTACTGTGTGAATTTACAGTATTGGATAACAATTTGGGGAGCTCCCAGTGTTTTCTTTGCATATTTGTTGCATAATTTATTCATTTATATCCTCCTTACTCCAACTCCACAAAAAGGAAAGACTGAAGAAACTGAGTGATAATGAGCTGAAGTTGGGTTTAAAACAACACCAGTCCATTCATGGACCATCTGCAGTGTCTAATTATTCTCCAGTATAATTAAGTAGATCAACTTAATTATGAGGGTTTTTAAAACAACAACAACAGTCAGATAACAGTACATCATTCAATATTAAACATAAGATATGTATTTTTTTTTTTAAATTAAGGATTCCATAAATTTGGTGATTGAAGAGTTGTGATTTTACATCCATCCATCAAATAAACTGTTCTCTGGTAAACAAACTATGTGTTGGGACGCAAGGTGACAACTAATAGATTAAATTTGGCTATCAGAAATAATTAATAATTATCAAAAATAATTAT
>JBBPCS010005692.1:0-10315 GCA_037974645.1 Hollardia meadi
ACAGCTGACATCTCCAAAACTGAGCAACTCACACCAAAACTATCTAGATGATCAATAGAACTACAGGGAAGAGGAGAAATATGTATTTTTAAGTGAACTGTCCCTTCGAGCACCCACCCTCCAAGCCCTCATCGTCCTTTAAAACAACACTCACCAGACAGGAAACGACGAGGTGGCTGATGACGACTGCGGCCACGGCCCACCAGCGCTGCTTCTCACAGGCGTCGAAGAAGACGACGCCCCAGAACATGTGCAGCAGGATGATGGCCATGGTCATGAAGGCTGGAAAGGAAAAGCAGTGACATGCAGGATAAAAACTCCAACTATTCCCCCATTAAATTCACATTTTTGCTGTACCCACTTTTCCTTAAATTTGCTTTATCTACATTAGTTAGATATTTCCCAGAATGCCTTTCAGCCCAAAGGAAAGGGGAACAGAACATTTTACATTAGGTTTTAACAGTTTTGGTACCTGAGGACAGGAAGTAGTGCTGAGAGTCTCCATGGATCCCTATAGTCCCCGGCCCCACAGAGTCGGCCAGGATGTTAACCACCGAGAACGCTCCACTCATGAAGCCGAAACCGAGGCCGGACACTGAGACAAAACAACGGCAGGGGAGGGTTTTATTCCACTGCTGTATTTTACTACAGAATCTGACTGATACATCAACATAGCAAAGCTTCTTTTCATTTATCACAGATATATCAGTACTGGGCTAACAACAAACTGCAGCACAGATGATAAAAGTCCTGCTGTTTTCTTGCCGTCTTAGTTTGTCAACCTGAGAGTACAGAGAAGTTTATTTAACAGTCTCTCTCAGTATACATACTGATCACCATTCTTTAATAACCAAACTCAAAGTACCAAGCGAGTTAGTACTGCGTCTGTGATGTTTTGGGGGGACACAAGAGACCCATAAAGTGACAGAGACAGAGAGATCCTGACTCACAGCCCCGACTGTGATGCAAGTTGATCTTTTATTTGATCTTGACTGTCTGATAAATGTCCACATCTTTCAAGTTTGTATTGCAGGCTTTCTGTTTAAAGTTCCCCTACAGACACGTTTTAATACGTTCATATTTGTGACATACCAAATCTAGCTCGCCCAGTTTGAATCTCATATTTTTAGTAAGAGCTCGGACATCTCCCCCTTCAATAGAGGAATGTGAAAACACTTTTCTAGTGACAAACTTTGGACAGATACAAGTCAGTATAGTCCAGGTCCGACATTTTAGGGAAGAGAAACAGATGAAAAACACATATTTGAGTGGAGGACATACTTTCACAGGTTAAGTACCAGTACATCCATTACCAGTAAACTGAATTTGATGAAGAAAACGTAGAAAATATCATTACAAGATGTTTCAAACTCTCAAATATCAAACTAAAAAGTGTAAAGAGACAACAGCTGATCAGTGTTCCCTTTCATCATGTTGCTCAGCAGCCCGTAAAGCTGGTAAAATACTTTTTCCAAAGCAAAGAGTCAGTGCCGATTATAAGAGCAACAGATAGTAATGTGAAGTGCAGATTAACTGTACCGTAGGCCAGCTGCCGTATGGAGATCGGCATAGTTTCCTCCTGACTGAGGGTGAGGAGGCCTTCATTTGCTTTCCTGCAGGAAAACACACACAAAGACACACATATCAGCGTTTTGGTCCCCCTGTGAGCTGTAAACAAGAACATCAATAGGAAATATGTGTGTCAGGCAGTGGAAGATGATACGAGCTGCAACAAAAGGAGAAGAAGACTGAAGGTGAGAAACTGGAACAAACTGG
Organism: Hollardia meadi; assembly: GCA_037974645.1. Lineage (NCBI taxonomy): Eukaryota > Metazoa > Chordata > Actinopteri > Tetraodontiformes > Triacanthodidae > Hollardia > Hollardia meadi. The sequence goes on from JBBPCS010005692.1 coordinate 1,777, forward strand.
GCCAGCGCCGACAAACACGCTGGGAAACTGTTAGCCAGGATGTGGTGATGAGAGTGCAGAAGTTACACACAAGTTCTAATATGGCTTCATTAATTTTTTAAAAAGTTTCAATGACACAAAACTTCACTTGAGCTTAAAAGTTTTGTTCAAAAATACAAAGTAGCTGTTAAGTCTTTAAACAGGAGGACAGTCAATTACCTCAGCTCTACACTGAAGATCAGCTGCTTGGTCTTTGCATTTAATATCTTCTAATGAAAATCACATATATTGTATATTTTCTACAAATACACTGACCATATTAGAAAGAACTGTGGTCTTTCAGATTTTTTAAATGTTTTTCATATTGCTGCAACCTTCCAGGCAGTCAATGGGTTCCAATGAGTATGAACATGTTCATTTAATTACACAATTCTTACTTTTTAGAGCTGCAACAGTTCATGGATTAATCGACTAGTTAATCAAGGAAAAATTCATCTGCAACGATTCTGATAATAAATTAATCATTTACATTATTTTTTAAAACAAAAATTCACTTGTACCTTCTAAAATATGAATATTTGCTAGTTTTCTTTGTCTTTGGTGATAATGTAATTTAATATCTTTGAGTTTTGGACTGTTGGTCGGACAAAACAAGACATTTGCTGGCATCACCTTGAGTTCTGGGAAATTGTGATGGACATTTTTACAACTTTTTGGCATTTAATGGACGAAACCATTAACTGAGAAAATATCAGATTATTATATATATTATATAAGAATAGTTGCAGTCCCAGGCCTAAAGTAGCATCATACTTAGAAGCACTTAACATAACATCAACAAAAGCTGCATTTTGACTGTCACAGAGTTATGAAGGCCAAACAATTTAGAAACACAAAAGGTTGCCTTTGGAAATGGTCAACAGTAATGTGAAGTACATGAAATTTGTAGTAAAATGTCTAAAAACAGTGGAATGGTCCTTTAAGGATGCAACAATACAGCGACATACCATTTAAAAATCACAACTGAATCAGTCTCATTCAGTCTTTGCCACTGATATTGACATATTTGTACTCTTAATTCATAAATATCCTTTAATACTTCTGTCAAATTACCAACAGAAAATCAAAGTATCATCATGTCTCAGTATTGGCTAATATAGTGTGATAAACAAGTAAGTAAGTCTCCGGTTTTACCGATCTGATACGGTGTACAAACTTAAACTGGTTTGATTTTATGCAAACCAACTGAATCGTCATGTCAGGTGTAGTTAGTAGGAGCCCCGGGATAGACTAGACAAGGCTTTTATTGTGAAATACTGAAATAAAATCCACGACTGTCAGAAGAAACTAAAATTTAAAAAAATGTTTCCTGCAAGTAAATTTACGTAAAAACATATAACTCCATTAGGAAGGATAGAAGCTGGTAACAATAACAATTATTATGATGGTAAAAGGCCTGAGGATCAGAGGAAAATATTCACACTGAATAAAATCAAAACAATCAAGACAAAACGTCATACCACTGGGCACAGCGACTTACTTCAGCAGCTTGTAGTATGCGAAGCGGAAGGTTTCCTGCAGCAGGACGGACAGCACCACACCGAAGATGAGGAGACCTTTCTGCTGCGCCACACTGTCCTTGTTACTGATCTGAACCGAGATGAACCACACCAGAGAGGACAGCAGCAGAGACACCAGCCAGAAAAACGCTCTGCGGGGGAAAACAACAAACATACACAAATTAGTTTGTGAAAAGCTCAGGGAACAGGCAGGTATGACATTCATTAAATTATGGCACTGAGAAGACTCTCGAATGGATCATTTTGTTTGATTTCGATAACTCTGTAAACTAAACTACAAGATATCATGAGCAAAGTAAGCAGTCAACGCCATGGCTGAGCATTTCCACCTTGGAACTTGGAGTGTGAAGTTGGAGAGCAGCCAGAAGCAAGTCGAGCATCAGTCAGCTCCTACCTCCAGATGCCGAAACAAGACAGGGCAGGCAAGGGCTAGCTAGTTAGCATGCAAACTTCAGTAGTTATCTCTTCAACACAATACTAAGAGGTCCTTAACGTAACATCAAAACTGTTATTTGTTCACATTCTATTAATAATGTTAATTATTGTTTTTTATATATTAAACTAAAATCCCTAAATATTGCACCTTTAACAATGACTTAATTCACTTCCCCCTACATATTATGCTAACTTCAAGTTGGACAACATTTGTTTGGATTTTTGGTATAGTTAGTAACACTGGCCTTCTGATAAAACAATAAGCTAATGTTAGCTCATTCTGGACAGTTAGCTAAACCAAAAAATAACAAATTTAAATATGACGTTTTTGGTCTTCAGAACGTCAAAGCAGCTCTGAAACTACTTAGTTAAATGTGTGCAGGCTGTTTAAGTGATAGACAACAATCATTGCAATTCATTAAAACCCTCGGTGTCACACATTCACGTTGTTAATCATCATTTTTGGTCCTTTTCTTGACATCACTAATCCTTGTCTCCACAAGTAATGTAGACGGGGAAACGCTAGTAACGGTACGTGAAAAGCTAAGATCAGAGGATGTTTGGACTCTACAACTAGACATTCTTAGTCTCTGGTGTGTCTCAGGTTAGTGTACATGTGTGAGAACAAACCTGAACAGCTTTGGCTAATGATTTTATGAGCAGTAAGAAAGAAACTAGCTTAGCATTAAGTATAATGGCAGGTGCGAAAATGGAACTAAGCTAGTATCTAGCTAATGAAGCTGTCTGTTAGCTAGCAAGCAAGCTAGCTAGCTCCGGTAAATACTGTTTTTTTTAAATCAATTAAACCCGACAGTACTGCCATTGTCAACCTGCTGTGGTGAAAATAAGCTTACTACGATCACACTTTGATTGATTTAAGTTATCTCTCACCCTGCTATCAGGAAAATGACCCGCAGTGGTTCCCGGGCGATTGTAAACAGGAACAGAGCGATGGCTGGGCCGAAAGCGATGAAGGTGCAGCCGAAAAACACCGCCGCCGTCATTTTGGCTCTTCGTGGGGAAAGTCAGCGGCCAGCAGCGCGACCTTAAAGCGCCTTGTCTTCCTCTTTTAACGGTCCGCTTACAGATATTTGTCTTTCAATCGTACAATCCGTACCTTCCTGAATGTACTTTTACTTCCCTCTACTTCCACAAGAGTATCACAGGGTCTTCACGTGACGTCATATCTTCTCGCGTGATCTAGGGGAAAAAAACGTTTTCCCTAAAACAACTTTATTGTAAAAGGAAATCGTTACAAAAACACATTAAAAACATATTTTAACAAACTGTAAAACAACATTTACATAAACAACTTTTTGATTTCCTATTTCCTTTTTATTTCACACAGTAAAATATAAGGTTATAGAAATGTACATTGTAGAGGAAGATTTCCACAATCTATCTTGAAATGCCATAAGATGAAAACCCCACAGGCAACTGACCCTGAAGGCCTGTCCCTGCAACGTTGTGCTCCTTTGACTGAATGGTCATGTTAATGTTGGATGCACTAAAGCACAATAACAAACTGAAATGGTAACTGCTCTAAGGTGGCTATAGATATTCTATTATATAGATACTCTGTGCATTTCATAGCTTTTTTGAACATCCATCAGGAAATTCAGCCTCTTCTCTCCCTCTGTTTGTCTCTCCTCTCTGTGTGAATGTTGTGCTGCATCTTCTTGACCTCGACCTCCAGGTCTCCATGGATGAGAAGAGGTAGTGTGGCTCAGGTTATACCAATCTGACAAAAACGCTGATAGCTGATAAACATCCTCCTGGATCCATACTCTTTATTTATATTTTACAATCTATCTATCTATATCTATATGTCTTTCATCCATTGTGATTGTGTTTGCTGATCTTCTTTGTGTGGCCCGTCTTGAGGTTGTAGGCCTACAGGTGGCAACACCTGAAGCTGCTTGATGCCCTCCTGAGTCCACATTCTTCACATGTATTTTATGATCAAAATCTATCAGAAATCATCTATTTTGATTTTGATAGTCTGTTCTGTGGATACAACATCTATTGAATGTTTGTCCGTCCTGGGAGAGGGACCCCCTCCTTTTGGGGGGAGTTTTACCTTACCTGAATCAAGGGTCTATGGACAGAGGGTGTCTTGCAGTGTACAGAGGAAAGACAACCATCTTACATGTTTAGAATTAGAAAGATGAGTTGATATATCCCTGTTCAAAGTGTTTGGCACATATGATTACAATGAACAGAACTTAGTCTTCCAGTGTATTTTTATAAGAATTATGTTTATTTGTCCACTTTTCTTACACCACAAACAAAATTCTTCTAAGTGTGATTTAAGTACAAGTAAAACCAAAAGTAGAGCTAGCTTCTTTTTTTTCTTTTTGCTTGGGGTTTGAGTGCAATTTTTAATTTTTTAAACATCGTCTTTTCAACATTTTAGGTAGTTTTTCTCATCCTGTTAAACATGGCAGGAATTGCTGTTGGGTAATTTGATTGAAATAATGGTCTTAAATTTTGACATATTTTGGCTTTGTGTCATGGAAAAGACAAAGGGTTTTAAAAAGTGACCTCGTTGACTTAGGGACCCATCAAGACAGGGCCTCAAGACTGGGTGATAAATCAGGATCCATTTTAAAGCGCTTTATGTCGTGTTAGTTGATACTGTGTTAAGTGATGCATCTTCCCAAATAAATATTTAATTAGGCTGGAGTTCTTGAGGGCCCACAAGGAAAACTTAAGCAGCATTTGACAAGCGTGGAAAGAAATACAACTTCTGCTGTTACTTAATGAAATAAGAACTAAAACAAACATATGTATTTATAATGCCAGCCCAATTTTTACATTTCTAATCTGTCTATTATTTGCTTTATTTATTTGATTCTTTTATTTAACTTTATTCGATTATAATACCTTAAATTTAATGACTTTACTTTACTCCTGAAATACTTTTTTATTGATTTACCCACGTAGAGCACATGTGTTCTGCCGCATCCTATTTCTATTTCAGGATTTATCACCATGAAGCACACAAAAACACCACACCACATATTTATTCTACCATTTGTACAATTTTCCATCCACATGGACTCACATAACACACAGAAATGAATCATGCCGGTCAAACAGCTGATTTAAGCCTCTGTCTCGAACATCTTCTTCCTGCCGTCCATCCCGGCCTTGTCTTCAATGTTCTTCCTCCAGTCGCCTGTTTGCTTCTCCTGAGACAAAAACGCAGAAACTAAATCATTAAAAATAGATGTTTAAGACTATTTTCAGTCTGCTCTGTTGTTGTGTTTGTTATTTAATCTAAAATGCTCTCTGTTGTCGTGTGAGCGAGCTAAAGTCTGAGTTCGGTGGAGTAAGAGGAATAGGATAAATCAAAATTAAATGTATTTGTGTTGTGATTGTCCCTCCGTGTCTCATGTATAATGCGAAGCACCCACCTCCTCTTTCACCTCCTTCTTGACCTGCTTCAGGTTGGCTCTCAGGTCCATGGACACTTTATGTTTGGAGCCCAGCAGGGCGGCCAGCATGGCGTCGGCCGACATCCGCACCTTCTTCAGGGCCGGCTTCTTAAACTTCCCCTTCAGGTCCTGAATCATCAACTTCAGGTCGTCAATCTGCAGAGAAGACGGTTACTTAGGTTTTGCTCAAATGGCATGGGTTCTCTGAAAAACTACATGTAGCCTCGAAGAACCTTGCAGCCATGTAATTTTGTTTCTGCACAATAAGATGGCGCTGTTTCAGTTTCTTTGAGCTGTTTTTAATGAATTATTGAATTCAGTGGGGATCTCCAGAATTCAAACAGACAGAAGAAGCTTCCGGCCGCCAAGAACACACCACTGGGTTTATATGGAAGTTACAGTAAATGTCACTGTTTATCCTTAACCAGGAAACTTTACATGACGTACCTCCTTGTTGGACTTTTTAACTTTGATATCCATGTCATATCGCTCCTCGTCCACCAAATCAATCTGCTTGTGAAGTTTCCGGCACAGCTCCTGGTGGTGAAGTAGGGAGGACAAGAGAGAAGTGAGGGATGAGCCTTCAATAGAAACTTTATTCACAAACAAGGCCAATGCACAGAGTACAGGATCCATTCTCTCAACATTTTTTGTTATAAAACTCTTTGAATATAGCTTGTAAATTAATTTGTGTATGAAGCCTCAGTATTCCGGATTTAAGTGTTCTCCAAACATCAAGACTTTTGAAATTAAAGCTGCTTTAAAGGTCCAGTGTGTATGGATTTAGTGACATCTAGTGGTGTAGTTGCAGACTGCAACCAAATGAACACCCCTCGTCTCAACCTCCCATATACGCCAAAGACCCTCTCTCGAGCCAGTGTTTGGTTTGTCCATCCTGGGCTACTGTAGAAACATGGCGGTGCAGCATGGTGGAGTCCATTGAAGAGGACTAAAACACAACCATTATTAGTTTCGGAAGATAATACACACACAAAAAAAATCCATCCATCCATCCATTAATTATCTATCACTGCTTATCCTCTGCAGGGTCGTGGGGGGCTGGAGCCTAACCCAGCTGACATTGGGCGAGAGGCGAGGTACGCCCTGGGCAGGTCGCCAGTTCTAAAGAAAACATAATTATGAATATTTTGTTCTATTTCAACCACTAAATCCCCATAAATCCTCCAGACTGGACCTTTAGCCTTGACATATCATCACCTTACAGCAGCTATTCCTCAGAGCATCATTTAGTGGGCCTTGGTACAGCCAAATGTTTAAAGTACTGTTACTGTTATTTTACTTTGGAATTTAAAAAAAATGTTATTTTTATATCTAAAGGTGCTCAAGAACTTACATAAATAAAAAATGCTATATTAAAATGCATAATTTCAGTGACCAGTTATTTGAAAATCAACAGACAAATGTGTTCTCCCACTACTAGCTAACATCTGCTACAGCTAGCCAACGTTCCCTCAGAACTAGCTAGCTAAAGTTTTGCTACAGCTAGCTAACGTTCCCTCAGGACTAGCTAGCTAACGTTTGCTACAGCTAGCTAACGTTCCCTCAGAACTAGCTAGCTAACGTTTGCTACAGCTAGCTAACGTTCCCTCAGGACTAGCTAGCTAACGTTCCCTCAGAACTAGCGAGGTTTTAGGGTCACGTTATGATTTTTCTGTCATTATTTTGGGAAGGTGGTCCTCAGAAATGGGCCTTAAGTTACAAAAGGTTGAGAATCCCTGCCCTACAGTATAAAGATGTTCATAAACCTGTTAGCAAAAGTGATATACTGCTAATTTACACATCCAGCAGACACAAAATAATAGCCTGTTATTGTTGATTTGAAGTTTGTTTCTGATTAACAAGACTCCAAATGATGAAACTGATGAAAGTCCAATAGTCACCCTCCTTTTATCGCAGGTTAAAGCCAAAACAATGAGCAGAAAGATGCTAAAAAGCTGCGGGCAGATGTAGTAAGTCCTTTTTTATCCATTGTTGATGTAAAAATATGAATCAAACATTTATTAATTTAACAAAAATGAGAGTCTAAAGTGTTCAGATGTTCAAACAAAGTGTGACGAAGGTGCTCTTTGTCAGTGAAATTGTTAAAAACATTGATAATGCATGTTAAATAAAAAAAATAAGCTGGGTAACAATCACGCGTATCAGCTCAAACAGTTTTTAGTTTAACGATTTCACCATGAAATATGTCATTAAAGGCTTTTTACACTTTCCCCCCCAGACAAGAGTCTTGGATCTGTTTTTTTTTCTTCTTTTTGGATCATTTATTTACTGGTTTATCTCATGATTCTTATGATTTTAAAAAGGACGAGTACAGGAGGCATTTTAAAGCCCAAGAGGAAGCAGTGTAGAGATGCAGCTGACGACTCTCTTGGCAATGACAGCAGCTGGACAAGGATAAGAGACTTTAGAGATTCAGACAAACTAAATTTAGAAGTGGAGGACTGTGAAAGTGCCTCCAGTAGGTTTTACTCGTCTGTGGTTCCTGACTAAAACATCACTGTCAAGGTCTCACGGGAGCTGTTGTTTAATGCTAAAAAAATAATCACGTGTTTGTTAAAATAGGCTGATCATCAGCTACAGTTCTATAAACCTGCCATGTGTGTGTGAAGGGTTTAGTAGAGAAATCATGTGAGCTCCACCCGGCATCCTGCCGGTGGTGGAGGCTTACCTGGAGCTGCTGCATGCAGCCTGGGATGGAGAGGGAGGGGCAGTGCTCCTCCATGTACATCGTCTTCTCCTTCTCCGCCTCCCGTGCCTCCTCCTCCAGCATCGCCTCGCCGATCTGCAGCAGCAAGGTCTGAGAGAAAGAGGAGGAGAGAGCTCAGAGCAGCGAACCACCGGGCTGCCGGTGACGGACGATGTTGATGACGAGGTGAAGTCTTCATCAATCGTGATATGATATTAGGTGTTTTGTATTTGTGGCAGGTGGACAATATTTTAACCACTGACTGTAAAATAAAGATGGACGACAAGAGAGGTCCCCAAAAGTGAAGCCAAAACATCTTGGTCGCCCCCTGGTGGCTGGCTGCAGTATAGGTCATAAACCCCTCCCCCTCCATGTTAGCAGATGGGACATGGGCCAAA